>PVKA01005952.1:0-36635 GCA_004027165.1 Ctenomys sociabilis | reverse complement strand
TGCTTGCAGTTTTGTTGGGTTCATTGCCCCCAAATGAGAACTCAAGAAAGGGAGCTGGTTACACTCTATTTATATGATCATATAAATAGCCTCATATAAATGAGGCTAAAGATCTCAGATAAGTGGAGTCACACAGTACTGTATCTGTCTGTTGTGGTCAGGGTTTAAAAGGGGTTGGATTTAATACAGGACATATAGTTTACAGGATTATTTTGTAAGTCACCCGAAAAGTCAAATGCAGAAGAGTACAGGAAATCTGTCCATGCACCAGAGACCTGAAGAATCCAGCAGAGGGCCTAGATCCCAATGCAATATCCTGCACAAGTCAACCTGAAGACCTAGAGCCCATGGCATTGTCCTCCATGAGTCCAACGGAGTGTAGAGTCCATGACAATGTCTCCTGCAGGCCTGTTTCATGAACCAGCTCTGGGAAGACCCAAACATCAGTGGTGGAAGCTAGAAAGTCTATGGCAGAGGGATGAAGGGTCTGTGCCAGCATGATGCGGAATCTGCATGGGAGCCAGGAAGCACTGCTCAAGATAAGGACCACAGCTCTCCTGAAATAAACTACAGCCATCCTCAGCGACAGCAAGCTCCTTTATGATAACAGCCCACTTCATATCAGGAAAGCCAGCATGATATGCTTCTCCAGGAGAAGCAACAGCACACCATCATTCCCTCCAGTTCTTTTTTTATGCTGTTGGCAGCAATCTCAGTGGGCCTTCAACACCCAGCACCATGCTGGGTGTACAAGCATCCATTGGTTCATCCACCACACTTTTTATGACTAGCTTATTTCACTTAGCGTTGTGTACTTCAAATTCATTTATAGTTTAGCATGTTTCAGAATTTTAGTCCTGTTCAAGTCTAAGATTCCATTGTGTACATGTACTACATTTTGCTTATCCATTCCTCAGTCAGTAGACACTTCTGTTGCTTCCATGCCTCTGCAATTGTGAATAATGGTGTGTGAACATGGGTACATACCTGCCTCTTCTAGACCTTGCTTTTTTTCTTTTGGACATATATGCAGAAGTAGAATTGCTAGATTACATAGAAATTCTATTTTTAACTTTTTGAGGAACTACCATACTGTTTTCTGCAGTACCTATACCATTTTATATCCCCACCAATAGTCCACAGGGTTTCAGAGTTTGCACAGTCTTATCAGTATCTGGTTTTGTTTAACAGTAGCCATTCTGGGAAAGGAGAAAAAATGGAAGGGAAATGATAGATAGATAGATAGATAGATAGATAGATAGATAGATAGATAGATAGATAGATAGATATTACAGATATATGTGGATATGTACATATATAGAGAGACAGGATAGCTTAAGATAACTGTACCACAAATCTATTGGCTATGGCTAACATTTAGTTGTTTTATCAATCTTACATACCCATCTCTGGTAATCTGAGCAAGTACTTTGAAGATAATAATATGTAATATAATAACCATTGTTAATTTCCTATTTCAAATTCTGTATCATTTTTATTTTATGTTTTTATTTTTACTCTTTAAAGTACATTGTTAAAAAATAGTAGCCACCCTAACAGATGTGAGGTAGCACCTTAGCAGCCTTCCTTTACATTTAAGTATGCCCATGAATCGTTTCTTGTTTGGAGAAATGTCCATTCACATAAAAACCATTTTTTTAAAAGTCAAATTTATTGATCCATAATTTACATACAGTATAATTTATCATTTTCCCTGATACAGTTCTGTGAGTTTTGAAAATACAGACAGTTGTGTAACCTAGACTACTTAATCCCAACACTTAAATAAATTCTTTTTTTTTTTTTTTTTTTGTCTTTTTGAGACAGGTCTCACTATGCAGTTCAGGCTGGCCTTAAGCTCACTTTGTAGCTCAGGCTGGTCTCGAACTCATAACAATCCTCCTGCCTCAGCCTCCTGAGTGCTAGGATTACAGGCATGCAGCACCATGCCTGGCCCAATAAATTCTTTAAATACCTGGGTGTTAGTACAGAGAAAAAGAAAAAAAATGGACACCTTACTTTACTTTAAGCTGGCACCTTATTTTACCACTGTATGTTTCAATGGATGAAGGTCTAGATATTTCTGAAAGCAATAAAAAGGCCAGAAGTGTAATTATTCACACTTTTAAAGGAGAATTGTATGACTCAAAGTAACTAGAAGCTAGCGCTGAGTCAAGAAGACATTACGTATTTTGATCTCAGTATGAAGCATCCCACATCACCTTTATGCAGTTTTGCTTAAACAAGAAAAAAAGAAAAGCACAGCCTGACTCTAACCACAACTTTTAGCTTTCAGTTAACAGGAAATAAAAGGATTAAACTAGTTAAAATGGAAAAGGCAAAGGCAGCCAGCAGGACAGATCACAGCACATCAGCCTCCCCAGCAATCAGCGTCCTTCAAGGACTCTTGTACATTTTTAAAGGACTTTAAGGAATTGCTGAAAATTAAAGAGTTTTGAAGTACATATCACCTAGATATATCACATGGAGGGCCGGGTATGGTGGCACATGCCTGTAATCCCAGCACTCAGGAGGCTGAGGCAGGAGGATTGTTGTGAGTTCAAGACCAGCCTGAGCTACAAAGTGAGCTTAAGGCCAGCTTGAACTGCATAGTGAGACCCTGTCTCAAAAAGACAAAAAAAAAAAAAAGACAAAAAAAAAAAGATATATCACATGGGCTGGTTTCACATAGGTGTAAAAGAAATTTGAGGATGGCATGGGGAAGTTTGAAGATAGACTAAAAATTAGATGACAAAGCATTAATTTTATATTAGCTATGGTAATATCTTGCTATGTAAGAAAATGATATTTGAAATGCATATGAAAGTGTTAGTGCAATGCAAGCTGTAATTTAAAATACTTAAGAAAAAAATGAGTTGAAAATAATGAACATGACAAGGTACTCAGATTTCATTACAAAAAAACTTTGAAACAATAGAAAAATAAAACTAAGATAAAATCTCTAGGATTAGTGTGGAAAACGATAGATTATACTCTTAAGTAAAGACAGCTAAAAAGACAAGCCAGGTGTGGAGCATCCCTTAATCTCAGCACTTGGGAGGCTGAGGTGGGAGGATTGCCAGGAGTTTAAGGACAGCTTGGAATCCACAGTGAGGTCAAGGCCAGGCTGAGCTATATCACAAGACCTTGTCAAAAAAAAAACAGCTAAAAAGGCAAGTCACTCAAGTCCTTACTTCTCAATAAACTATACTTCTGAAAAATGTTTGGTTTTGCTTGTATGAAAATGAATATCATAAAGAATAAAACTACCATGAGATATTATCTGACACCTACTAGTGAACTTCATCATTTCTGAAATAAATTCTGTCCTGCTATTGCTATTGGCATATTAGTTTTCTTTTGACTATTTGTCCAGTATTAGATTTCCATACCATTTTTTAACCTTCCTACACCCTTTTGCATTAAGCACATTTCTTTCTTTTTTTTTCTGGAACTGGGAATTGAACTTAGGCCCTTGTGCTTGCTAGGCAAACACTTATTCTACTAAGCCATCTCCTTAGTCCCTGCACATTTCTTGAAAATGGTGGGTGACTGATTTTAATTCAATTTAGTATTTCAATAGCATTCAATTTTTTTTTTTTTTTTTGTCTTTTTCTATTTTTTTGGTGCAGGGTCTCACTATGCATGCAGCCCACATTCATAGCGATCTTCCTGCTTTTTGCCTCCCATGTGCTGGGATTACAGGCGCGCGCCACCGCGCCCAGATTGCATCGCCGGCTCAGCGCACCTGAAGGCGGGGCCGGTGCGGCTGGGGAAACCAAGGATCGAACACTAGTCCCTGTGCTTACCTAAGCGAGCGCTTAGTCCGCTGAGCTATACCGCCGGCCCTTTTTTTTTTTTTTTTTTTTTTGTCTTTTTCAGCATTCAATTTTAATAGGCAAGTTTAATCTCTCTCTCTTTTTTTTTTTTTTTTGGCGGAACCGGGGAATGAACTGGGGCCCTTACACTTGCCAGGCAAGCACTTACTCTGATGAGCTATCTCTCACTAGCCCCTCAATCTGTTCTCAGTGACTGATTCATGGTAAATTGGAACTTATTTCTCACGTCTTATTTTGTATTTTTCTTTCACTTTTCTTCTTGCTTTCTAAATTAATTGAGCTTTCCGCCTGTGTTTACTGCTTTGGAAGATGCGTTTTTACTTCTGTTATTTCAGTAATTACTCTGAAATTTTTCATATGCTTGAGCTCAAAGTTAGTATTTTTAGTATGTACTTGAATGTTACAGACTATAAAGTGTGCCAGCCCTGATCACCCCCACCATCTCCCACATTTTCAAGTGTTACTTTTGTTCCTCATTACCTTGGAAAAAGAGAAAAAAACAAGTAAATAAGATTTTTTTTTTCTATGCCGGGGATTGAACCAGGGCCCTATGCTTGCCAGGCAAGTGCTTAGTCTATTGAGCTATCTCCCTGGGCCCATTAAGATTTTTCTTTCCGCTTTTTTTTTGAACCAGGGATTGAACTCAGGCCCTTCCAGGCAAGCCCTTATTCTACTGAGTATCTCCCCAGCCCCTACTTTTGTTTTTAATCCAGTGTTACTTATTCAGGTTTAACAACACAGTCCCCAAGCTCTGCTTACCACTTCTGTCAGTCCTCCTGATATAGGAAGAAAAACTAATCTCGAGTGGGTTACCTCTAAACGATACAGGGAACCTCTAAATGACATAGGGAAAATGATCTCCCAACTTGACCTCATGAGTTTGTGTTCTCTAAAACTGAAGAATGAATTTTAGGAACAAACAGAGGTTATGAGCAAAATATATTTATTGATGGAAAGAAAGCTCCTGTCCAAGAAAGGGACAGGAGCCCATCCTCCACCCAGCAGCTTGTCCCCAGGAAGCTGTCTCTTCCAGGGATTTTTGTAGAGTAGAAAATGGGAACTCACTTAGGTGGGCATGGGGTGGGACAAAACTATTGTCAACCAATGGGCTTACAAGCACCATTGCTCAGGTAAAATTGATTAGGCCCAGGACCAAATGGGGTAACGGGTTGTTGCTGGCAGCCAAGTTAGATAGAAATATTATGGGCAGTCAGATGGGGCTAGGCCCTTGAAGGAGATAACATAGAAGACAAGATAGCTTACAACTGTGGGAGGGATGGATGCTCCCACCGTGGACCAGACCTAAAAACCAAAGATCAAACAAATGCTGACCTCCTCAAAGATTGGCATCGATATTGATCATCACCCTGAGGTGAGCCAGAAGAATCAATAATCCAACTACTACAGGATGTCTACCTGATAAAAGTCCTGTTCTAATTCATGCCCACTTGCTATGTGACTCGCTTCCCCATTTGGTCGTGGACTTAATCAATTTTACCTGAGCAATGGTGCTCGTAAGCCCATTGGTTGACCGTAGTTTTGTCCCACCTCATGCACATCTGAGCGTTTCCATGTTCTCCACTTTAGCCCCTCATGGTTTTATACTATAAAAATCCCTGGAAGAGACAGCTTCCTGGGGGAACTACCCACTCATGCCCCTCTCCTGTCCCTCTCTTGGACAGGAAATTTCTTTCCTTCAATAAATATATTCTGCTCATAACCTCCATTTGTTCCTAAAATTCATTCTTCGGTTTTAGAGAACACGAACTCATCCAGGTCAGGTCAGGAGATCATTTGTCCTCTGTCATTTGGAGGTCACCCACCCAAGATCAGTTTTTCTCCCTGTATCAGTCGGAGGTTCCACCAAGATCATTGGATAGAAGCATGAGTTTGCTTTTCTTTCATAGATTCTGGATTAGGACTTGCCTAGGTAACAAATTTTTGTTCTTCAAATACTGATGTCTTTGTCCACTGCTCACAATTGTTCATATTTTGTCTCATACAGTTTTGTTTCATAGTACTGTTAAAATTGTTTATAATTGCTTGTGCTTTGTCTTTATGTGGTTTTGTTAAAATATTGGTCAAAATGTTGTTTTACCAACAAATGTTGACCAATATTTACCATCTAAGTTAAAACATGACCAATGTTATAAGGTTATTGTATTTCTTCAATGGGACATTTTATGACTCCTTGTACTTGTATATGTTGCATTTGAACTAGATGTTAATTGTACTGGTGGTATTCCTTGCTGGACTTTAGACAATAGTGCTAGAGAAAGTAATATTAATAGACCTCCTAGTGGATTTTATGTAAACTTCTATAAAATGGGACTTTTAAATCCAGCTCAGACTTAGAAAATATACATGTCTGTATATGAAACACAGGACTCCTTTTGCCAATTAAATGACATTAGATCAGCAACTGTTCTTAAAGACTTGGAAGACATCTTTCACTGGGATGAACTGGCTCTGATTCCCCTCTACATGCTAGAGGAAATGTCAGGCCTGATCTGCTTCAGTTTCCTGCCTTTGACTGTACTCCTAATTTTCCTACCTCTTTGTACTTTCCTTTTTAGAGACATGTAAAATTAGGAAAACTCAAGACTGTTCCAACTAAGTGAAGCCCTTATAAAATGAGCATTTTTTAAATTAAAATCTTTATAATAGCCTCATTGAGATATAATTCATAGAACATACAGTTTGTGTATCTAAATTGTACAATTCAATAGATTTGAGTGTATTCACAGAGTTGTGCAGCCTTCAGTACTACCAATGATGGAACATTTTCATGAACTAGAAGGAAACCCACAAACCTTTAGCTGTTGCCCCTGAGGCACAGCTAATGTTTCTATTTGTACACATATTTGCCTCTTCTGGACATTTTATATAAATGGAACCATATATTTTCTGACATTTTATGAGTGGCTTATTTCACATAGAATGTTGTTTTCAAGATTCATTCTTATTTTATGCTGCATCAGTACTTTAATTTTTGGTTGTTTTTTTTTTTGGTCTTTTTGAGACAGGGTCTCACTATGCAGTTCAGGCTGGCCTTAAGCTCACTTTGTAGCTCAGGTTGGTCTCGAACTCAACAATCCTCCTGCCTCAGCCTCCCGAGTGCTGGGATTACAGGCATGCGCCACCACGCCCGGCTAGTACTTTAATTTTTGATTAATTAAGTTTATTGGTAAATTTTAAATAGATATGATGATCACTTTCATCATACAGACTTTAAACCTGTACATCAATTATCTCATTTCTTTTTTCCTCATTTCTTTTTTTAAAAATAATTTTATTGAAAAACAAATAGCAGTGAGACAGTTTCCAAACCAATTAGTTGGACAATTTCAATAATTAATACATTGTATATTGTTTTCTTTGTGGTTACTCATTATACAAGATACAGATATGATATCCTGTCTACAAACACTATTAGAACAAAACTTCCAATTCATTGAATTAAGAGAAAGCACCTGTATATCTATTCTTTTTTTTTAAGATACCTTGACAAGATGGATTTGATAAATTAATATATTTCAAACTGTTTTCATAATGTTTTGGTATCATAGAAGGTGCATACATGATATTATATTTACAGACATTATTATAGCGTATGTCTCTTATCAGTAAATTATGATAGGGTAGCTGTTTATGTATCTTATTTTTTATACCTGAATTATATCAAAGATTCAAATGAGCATTTTTTTAATGCCGAAGACAGGGAAGTCATTTTGAAAAAGGGTACATACCCCAGTCTCTGGGTCAGATGAAACAAAGAAGAATTATACCCATCCAGGAGGACATATAAAAGCCATGTCCCAGCTTATTGTTCTGGGTAGGTCTCTTTTGGGAGGCTAAACCTGAGAAACAATGGAGAGAACTGACTTCTGGGTGACACCAGAAGGAGCTATCTCCAAAAGCAGCACACTTATGGGACCAAAACATGTCTAGTGTGAGGGAGGATTCAGCCTTCTCTCCTGGATCTGGATATCATTTAGGTGTGTAAGAGATAAGTTACGGACTTTAAAGTCTTTACTATAGAATGCTAAGTGATCTTGTTCACATTTTTAACTATCCCTTATAGAACTTGGACAAACAGTGGTTACTCTGCCAGCTAAATGCTTTTAGAGCAGCTGCCACTCTTCAAATTAGAGGACAGGTTTCCCCAGCCATTCTTTGGTGACTCCCCAATAAAGCCTGTGGTTGATGGAATGTTGACCAGAGAAACTGTTGGATTCCTTTCTGGAGACATCTCTGGTTGTGTGGGCCAACAGAAACTGAGCACATCTGAGGGGTCGTGGCCAGGGCTACTCACTGGCAGACAGCTAAAGGTGCTTTGGTGGAAACTGGTTCTTGACCACTGAAAGATCTCCACTCACCTATTGTACTTTTTGTCTCTTTTTGCTAGTAAACTAGGAATTCTACTTGAGATTTTCAGTAGAACAACTTAATGAGTCACTCCTTTGGAAATTAGGCTGAGGTAGCTTGCAATAGTTTACATTCTAGAGTAGTTATCAGGGGAAATTTAAATCTGTGCCTTATATATTCACTAAGAGTAAGAGACTTTTTGCCAGCTGTATTGTGTTTTTACCAACATGTAACATGTGATGCTAGATGATAGTAAGTTTCACCTTCAAGGTTAAATCTTGTCTAGCTACTAAAAATGTTTGCCTAGGTGATTAGATGGAAAACAAGTGTCTGGAGACTTGGCTCAGTGCATGGGGCTAAATCCCTTAAGTCAATGATTCTATCTCTAGAAGTGATCTTTGAAGCCTGAGAAGTATTTATTTCAAATTGACCTTTTTATCCCATAGTTATGCTTCCTTCTGCAGATATTCTGGTCACCAGACAAATTGTAACTTACAAATATTCAATAAGAGTAAGTGAAGGGTTTGTGAGATGTCTTAGGAGATAAAAATCATGCACCAGTTTGAGGGTGGATAGGCTGATGGGATCATGTCTCCCTTCTCTCCAACAGGAGCGTCCACCTGCCCTGCAGAGGGCTACTCAGGGACACCTGGGTGGAGGAATCAATTAGAAACTCCAGTTCAGCTGGGCGTGGTGGCGCAGGCCTGTAATCCCAGCACTTGGGAGGCTGAGGCAGGAGGACTGTTGTGAGTTCAAGACCAACCTCAGCTACAAAGTGAGCTTAAGGCCAGCCTGAACTACATAGTGAGACCCTGCCTCAAAAAAAAAAAAAAAAAAAAGAAACTCCAGTTCATCTCACAGCAAAGTCTCTTACTCCTTTAGAGTGCTTCTTTGGCCACTGGAAGACATTTGATCCTTGCATGCTAAAAAAAAAACAGCCATTTAATCCAAATGGAATGTAGAGGAAAGTATCGATTATGATGCTATTTTATAACTAGAAAGATGATATGAAAAGGAAAATGGTAAAAATGTCTTATGTTCAGATTTTGTTTGCATTAAGAAGGTTATTGTCATTTAAGTTTTGAAATGTAGATGTGAGCAGCAGGAGAACCAGGCAATTTAGCCTCACTTCCCATTACTGAAAGTAGCTTCCTCTATTTGCCTTTCTAAAGGATGGACCTCTAGAACAACTAAATTCCAGGCCTCTACAAGGCTACACGCACCCTCATCTGGGTTTATACAAGCTCCTCAAGGACAATACCTTTTAAAGAAGTAAATAGGTAATCTGGAACTCCCAGAGTCCAAGTGCCTTAGAGGACCCTGACAGGTACATCGATGTCTTTAGGCAATTCACTCAGACTTAGGAACTAGATTGGAGAGATGCAATGTTAATCTTAAACCAAGCTTTGACTTTTGTGGAAATACGGACAGCATTATAAGCTATTGTTGCATTTGGAGAGGAATATTATACTGTTATAAGGAGCCAAAAGATAGACAACCAGTGGAACTAACTGTTCCCACTGGAGCCCAAGCTGTCAGAGCCCTGCTGGCCTAACAACCAGGCAGGAAACTGGAAAAGACATTTTCTTTCACGTGTGTATTCTTGGAGGTCTAAAAACTAGAACCAAGCCTTCTAGTTATTTTAAATTTTAGCTATTTACCAGAATGATAAACACCCCTCTGATTTCTTGTAATGTTTAATAGAGG
Organism: Ctenomys sociabilis; assembly: GCA_004027165.1. Classification (NCBI taxonomy): domain Eukaryota; kingdom Metazoa; phylum Chordata; class Mammalia; order Rodentia; family Ctenomyidae; genus Ctenomys; species Ctenomys sociabilis. Next base: position 26,721 of record PVKA01005952.1, on the reverse strand, counting down.
CACTGGTAAGACATACTTCCTGAGATGCTAGTTAAATAGAGGGACAGATTACTCTTAAAGATAAGTTCAAGAGCTACAAAAGATAGCTTTTGTTCCAGGCAACTCATTTGATACTTAAAAACTGTTTAAGTGTCCTATATTTGGAACTGGGAGAAAACCAGGGAGGGAAAGCAAAGAGATCAAAAATGGTGGCCTTTGTTGCAGCCTCACAACAGACCCTAAGTCTGATTCTCTTGGCTCCAAGAAGAGCTCAACAATGATGAGATTCATCTGCTACTGCCATCAGAAGCCAGGCCAACGTAAGAGGCACTGCCTTGAGAGGCCCACAAGACCTGACTGCCAAGGCAGCCACAGGAAGTGAGACTATTCTCTGAGGTGGAGGCCCCAGAGCTCAGACTTAGCTTCCCAGGTGGTCCAGTAGGACTGAAGGGCCCTGCGCCTGCCTCCTCCCTCTGGAAAAGCTGTTACCTCTACCTGTCATTTCCACTGAGGAGCCCTGAGTAATCATGACTAGAGGAAAGAGAAACCCAGCCTATGGCAGGAAATTGGCACATGTCCCTTCTCCAACCCTGACCTTCCTTCCAGTCATCGTACCTCAATAGAAATAGACTTTAGAAGATACATTGCTTTAGCTATAACTGAGATACAATATATTCAGTTTGCTTACTAATCAAGATGATGCTGAGACTGACATTTTACAAATGTAATATATATTGTTCATGTGTAAGACTTAAAAAGGCATTTCACTAGTTAAAACAGATCCTCAAGGACAGATAAAATCCCATCAGCATAAAAGAGTTGTAAAGATACTGGCTACACAGTGTCCAATAGCTTTGGGCCTATAGATAGAGCCAAGTCTTGTATTTGTGACATAAAACTCAGAGCCACAATGTTAGAAGGATAAATTCCTAGGCAGTGCCCCTTGTTTACAGCAGGGGCCATATCCAAAACACTGAATGAGACATTGGTTTAATCTGACTGAAAGCTGTGTATTCCATGTTAAGTGTATGAGTTAACCTGGTTGATTTCTGACGTAACTCAGGTATTTCATGCTCATAGTTAACACAAGTGTATTAACTAAATCTCTTAACTAAATCTAGAGAGACTTATAGTAAACTGTCAGACTCCATAAATAAAGGGGTCTAAGAGTTAGTGAGTTACAATTATGAGGTCTCAAAAAGTTTATAAATGTACTTGTTAGCTCAAATGTTCATACTCTGATTATATGTGCTCCAATTTCTCAGAAAATTTGTTCTTTCCCCTAGAAGATACCAAAACCCAGGTAATCATGCAGGTAAAAGCTGTAACAAATATGCTAGATTAAGATTCCTTTTACTGGGATCCACCAGATTTTGTTTATGGGAACATATATTAAGGTCTTAATTACCTGTCCTCCTCATACAGCCCAGGTGAGCTGAGCCTCTCTGAGTCTCCTGCCTTATTACAAGAGAAGCTATCTTCATGTTCGTTGGGCAGGGCTACTTGCAGGAGGCCTTAAAACTAAAAAGTTGTATGATGTTCAATGTACCCCCGGTGTCTGACACAAGCTGCAAAACTTAGAAGGGTCTGCAGGAATGAATTTGTCTGAGTTGGGTTGTTTCACAGTAGAAAGGATACAGAATGGAATTGTAGATGGAAAATGAGAATGGTGATACTAGCAGCCTACAAGAAAGAAGACCAGTCAGTAAATAGGGAAAAGTTATGCTTTCCTGGATCCAGACAGAGAGAAGGGACATTTTAAGCAAAACAAAATGTCCAAAGCTGCAAGAGAAGGCAAAAAGAAAGTGTTCATTATGGAATCAGAGAAAGTTTCAGATTGATAAGATCATGGGTCTTCACCTTTCAGCCTAAAGGAATCCATGTTAACTGCCAATATAAGGAAAAAGCCTGTTAGACATTTGATAGAAGCTCATACAGGTTTGTCGGTAGTTACCCAGCCAGTGGCCCTACTTTTAAGCTAGAGAGTATCCAGTCTTTTCTCTAGGCCTGGCAATTCATGTGCCCCAAGTAATAATGGAGTTGGTGAGATATAAAAGACTACTTTATTTGAGACAATACTCAATGGCTATAGAAGATAAGAGGGATTAAACCCCACATTTAAAAGATATCTAGTGCCGGGTGTGGTGGCGCATGCCTGTAATCCCAGCACTCGGGAGGCTGAGGCAGGAGGATTGTTGTGAGTTTGAGACCAGCCTGAGCTACAAAGTGAGCTTAAGGCCAGCCTGAACTGCATAGTGAGACCCTGTCTCAAAAAGACAAATAAATAAATAAATAAATAAATAAATAAATAAATAAAAGATATCTGTTAATGGACCTACAAAAGGTTCTAACTTGTCTTTTTCATAATTATCCTGTTGTGATTATTTGGTCCATACATGTTTAATAGTTTCTTTGGCTTTGTCTCCTCCAGATTCAAAGTTATACATTTACCCAAGATGAAAATGCCTGATGTCTACTGAGGGCCTTCAGATAGAACCTCTGGAGAGTATCTCTAATTGCCAGTCAACAACTACGATCCCATTCAGCCTGAAGAAGCCAGAGCGGTCATCACCCATGCTTCCCTCATAGCAGTTCAGGTTACTTCTTTAGAGGGGGCAATGTTGCAGCCAGCTGAGTTAGATAGAAATATTATGGGCAGTCAGATGGGGCTAGGCCCTTGAAGAAGATAACATAGAAGACAAGATAGCTTACAACTGTGGGAGGGATGGATGCTCCCACCGTGGGCCAGACCTAAAGACCAAAGATCAAACAAATGCTGACCTCCTCAAAGATTGGCATCCGATATTGATCATCACCCTGAGGGAGCCAGAAGAATCATTAATCCGACTACAAAGGGTGGCTACCTGATAAAAGTCCTGTTCTAATTCATGCCCACTTGCTATGTGACTCACTTCCCCATTTGGTCCTGGGCCTAATCAATTTTACCTGAGCAATGGTGCTTGTAAGCCCATTGGTTGACCGTAGTTTTGTCCCACCTCATGCACAACTGAGTGAGTTTCCATGTTCTCCACCTTAGCCCCTCATGGTTTTATACTGTAAAAGTCCCTGGAAGAGACAGCTTCCTGGGGGAGCTACCCACTCGTGCCCCTCTCCTGTCTCTCTCTTGGACAGGAGGTTTCTTTCCCTCAATGAATATATTCTCATAACCTCCATTTTTCCTAAAATTCTTTCTTTTGTTTTATTTATTTATTTTTTGTGGAACTGGAGATTGAACTTAGACCCTTGTACTTGCCAGGGAAGCACTTATTCTACTGAGCCATCTTACCAGCTCCTTAGTCTTCGGTTTTAGAGAACACGAACTTGTCCAGGTCAGGTTGGGAGACCATTTTTCCCTATGTCATTTGGAGGTTCCCTCTATCATTTGGAGGTCACCCACCCAAGATCAGTTTTTTCCCCTGTATCAGGGTCATGAATATAAAACAGGACCTTATCTGGCGGCCTTCAGACAATGATTCTTCCTGGGAATGATCAATCCCAGATGCCAGTCTTTAGGGAGGTGAGCATTTGTTTGGTCTTCAGGTCTGGCTTCCAGCAGGAGCATCCGTCCCTCCCGCAGTTGCAGGGTGTCTGGTCTTCTGTGTTATATCCTTGAGAGCCTGGCCCTGTCTGACTACCTATAATATTTCTAACTCAGCTGCCTGCATCACTCTGGAATCCCTGGTTAGCAAAACCATTGAAGCTCGGTGCTAACAGATGTTCTGGCAAAGCAGTTCTGATGTCAGAATCAAACAAAGTTATTTTCATGAAAGTGCTTTATAAGTTGTAAAACACTGAAAACACCAGAAATTTTCTTCTTTGAGCACTATTTTTGGAAGGTGATCTGCCAAAAATGTAACATAACTATAAAAATTGTTACATAATTTCCTTAGCATAAGAAAACATTTTTTTAATTTTACAAAGAAGTATGTTAATTATGTTACTTAAATTTCTGGAATGCTAGAGATAAACCCAATGCCTACAGGTTGGAAAATGGTGAAGTAAACCAGCGCATCAGTTTTATTACTAGCAGGCAACTCTTAAAAGAGGAAATAGGAAAACTATAGAAATATTAGTAAGCCAGAAAATGGATTTTGCCCATGTTCATTGATTTAGTTAACTCTATTTCACTGTCCACACTTTGTAAAGATCAGAAGATGTAACAACAACAACAAAAAAAACCTGATAATTTGTGTAACAAGGGGAAGTCCAGGTTTATTTTCCTATAATGTCATTTATGCATTATTGAAGATATGCTTGAGGATTGAAAGGCCATAAGTTAAACTAGAACGAAGAGGAGAAAGAGATGCTATCAGGTTGTATGTAGTCACCATGAAATCTTCGGGGGATTGTGCCCTTTGTTAGAATCAATTCATGGAAGACTCATTTGACCTACAAAACTTATAGTTACAAGTTTTGAAAATGTTACCAATTTGTAACTCACTAGTACAGATAACGGTTTTAGGGTAAAAGAATGGATATTACCTACTCATGTACCTTTTCAAACAGTATTATTTTTAAAATGTATTATCTATTATATGTGTACTATATCATATATTACATAGATTTAAATAACATAACATAGTGTTTTAATATATTATTACTATATTATAAACATAATGTGAGAAAAATTATTTGCTTTTTTGTCTGTTTTTCTTTAAAGAGTAGAAAAAGTTATTGGGGAAAAGAATGGGGAGCAGACGCGGGGACTGGGGCTCGATCCCCAGTGAGCCACGCTAGCCCCACTGCTGGAGCACGCTGAGATGGCAGTTGAGACTGGGCATGGTGGCGCACACCAGTAATCCCAGTGCTTGGGAGGGTGAAAAAAAGGGGAATCACTACGAGTCCGATCTACCTAGTGGGACCCTGTAGACCCTGTACTAAATACATTTTTTAAAAAAGAATGGGGAACAGGAATAGCTCCTGAAAGACAGAAGTGGTCCCAAATAACTCTAAAATTCGGAGTATTGATTGCTAATTTGCGGGGAGGAGGGCTACGGCTTCAGGTAGGCCTGAACTCAGAGCAATCAGCTTGCCTCAGCATCCCTCGTGCTAGGAGCAGAGGGTGCACCACCAAGCCCAGCTGCCAATTTCTCTCTATTTTCCTAAAATCATGTGGATTTAAAAAAAAAACGCCATGGTAGTTCTCACTGGCTCGGTCTGCACAGCTGAGCCTTGGTGTTCTGTTCCTCCTGAATGTTGATCTGTTCCACCAATACAACTAAGGGTGTGCTTATTCTTTCAGTCATTTACTCCACAAACATTGGCCTGGGTGTCTGCAGTAACTAGAGATAAAGAGATCAATTAAGGGGCGGGGAGATGGCTCAGTGGAATAAACGCTTCCCTGCAAAAGCAAGGGCCTGAGTTCAATCCCTGGTTCTGCAAAAAAAAAAAAAAAAGAAAGAAAGAGAGAGAGATCAATTAAATATTATTATCAAATATTAAACCATATTATCAAATATTAAACCATATTATCAAAGAGCTCACAATCTAATAGAGAGGTACACTGGTCCCAAGCAAGCAGTGTTCATGGGGTACAAAGTGTTTTTAGCAATAATAAAAATAGTCCTTAATTTTTTTCAGCTTGTAGTGTTTTGTTTTGTTTTGTAGTGCTTTGGACTAAATTTAGTGTGCTATACAAAGGTCCTCCCACTAAGCCACATCCCTGGTCCACAGGGTTATTTCATCCTATTATTATTTTATTTTTTCAACAGGGTTATTTTAAAATAGATTTTTCAAGTAGTTTTAGCTTTACAGAACAGTTACAAAAGAATCCCACAGATCTCTGGTGCGTCCTGCACCCAATCTCTCTGTGCTGACATCACTATGGCGCACCTGTTTGTCACTACAAAGAGACCAGCCCTGGTGCATTGGAGACGACACATTTGCTTTTCGGTTGTTTTGTTTTCTTCAGATCCCCTTAGTTTTACCTACTGTCCTCTTTACGTCCCTGGCTATCATCTGGGATAGCATGTTGTATTTAGTCATTATGTCCCTTGTATGCCTCTGGGTTGAGGCAGGTTGTGGACATTTTTCCCAGGGCGGCCCTAACAATTTTGGGGAGTACTGGTGGGGTATTTTCTCTTTTTCCATTTGGGTTTACACAGTCCTTTCTCTTGTTAGATGGTGGCTTATCAGTCGGGAAGGAAGACACAGAGATAAAACCCCACTCTCACCACATCGTGTCAAAGGTACCTGCTGTCGATATGACTAGCTACCGCGCTGAGCCCAAGGCCAGGCTGAGGCAGCTTGTGTCAGGCTGCCTCTCGGCGAAGTTCCTCTTCACTCTGGCCTTTCCATGCTGATTTAAAAAAAAAAAAGTTCACTGGGTGCATCGACCACTTCCTAAGGTGGGGGGTGGTATCTACATAACAGTGATTCTGTAAAAGAAATTAGAATTACTAGCTTGTATTTAAATTTTGATATTAAACTGCTCTTCCAAATTCTTTAATTTATAATCTCTAATCTAAGGGATTAAGTTTGTAATTCGCTTGGGGAGATCATAGAGAAACAGTTACTGGCAGGAGATATTTATAGGAAATAGAATTTTAACCAAGCATGGTGGTGGGCTGCAGTCCAAGCCATCTGGAAGGTTGAGACAAAGAGGATCACATGAGCCCAGGAGTTCAAGGCCAGTCTGGGCAACATAGTGAGACCCCGGCTCAAGACAATCAAAGATGGAAGAAAAGAAATACAATGCAACACACCCATGTTCATAGCTAGCATTATTCAGTTGAAAGTTGGAAGCAATCTAGGCATCCATCAACAGACAATGGATTTAAAAAAACAAAAGTCTATACCTATAATAGAATATTAGTATTAAAAAATAAGTTTTCTCATGTGCTTCAACATAGATGAGCTTTGAGGACAGACAGCATGCCAAGTGGAATAAACCAGCAACAAAAAGTCTAATACTGGGCCAGGGATGTAGCTTGGTGACATAAGTGCCTGCCTGGCAAGCATAAGGTCCTGAGTTCGATCATTGGCTAAAAATAAATAAATAAACAAACTACTCAAATACATAGAGACTGAGGAGAAAAGAGTTTGCCGGGGCTGGGAAGAGGGGAGATTGCTATTTATTATCATGAACATAGACTTTTAGTTTTTAAAGATGAAAAGAGTTTGAAGATTTGTTGTACAATGTTATACTTGACACTGCTAAACTGTGCACCTGAAATGGTTATGAGGGTACAGTTTGTGTAATATAATTTTTTTTGTCTTTTTGAGATAGGGTTTTCATTGTGCAGTTCAAGCTAGACTTGAACTCACTTTTAGCCCTCTCTGGTTTCAAACTCGTACCTGTCCTCCTGCCTCGGTGCTCCTAAACGCTGAGATTACAGGCATACACCAGCACACCTGGCCTATTATATGAATTTTAACACAATTTTTTTTTTAAAGACAAGGTCTCACTATGTAGCTTAGGTTGGCCTTGGATTCTCTGTGTAACACAGGCTGGCTTCAAATCTGTGGTCATCTTACTGCCTCAGCCTCCCAAGTACCAGGACTATAAGCATGGACTACTATATCCAGCCTTAAAATGTAACAAAATTTGATTTTGAACAAGAAATATGTTTTCAAATTAGCCCTATGATAGGAACCCACAATTTTTCTGTTAATCGGAGGTTGCAAAATGATCCTGCATACAGCTATCAGCCCTTAAAAATTAAGGGGTCAGGCCAGGAAGATAGCTCAGAGGGTCCTGAGTTCAATCCCCAGTACTGAAGAAAAAAAAAACAAAAACAAAAACAAGAGTTTACATAGCGGGGCTGGGGAGATGGCTCAGTGGTATAAGTGCTTCCCTGGCAAGCGCAAGGGTCTGAGTTCAATCCCCGGTTCCGCAAAAATAAAGAAAGAGTTTACATAGCAGTCACACATTCAGGCCTCTTCAAAAAGCCTGAATCCTGAAATCCAGACATGTTACTACCTGGAAAAAACCAGCAGGAACCGATAGACAGCTGCCTCTGGCCATCTCCAGACAGATCGTCCATCCATGCCGTATTTAGGCTCCGCTCCCACATGTACCGCCATCTGGGAGAGAAGCTCTGGCCAGAACCCCGCTCAGACCCTGAGGACCTCGGCTGCACCTTCTGTGAGTCAATGCCGCCCTCCCACGCTAATGGTGTGAGCCAGGGAGGATGTGTACGTTGAAGTGCGTCTACCACCCAGCTACCCTGCTTCTCACACCCAGCTGCACCCAGCTATGGAAAAGGGGTTCTGGGGAGCAATTTATGCCTGGTACCACCTGCCCACAAACTCAAGTGTCCTACAGTAAGGCTTCCAGACCTCCAAAACAGGCCCACCTTGGAATGCACGTCCAAACCCTCCCTTAAAAACAATAGCCTATAATAGGCATAAGGCATACACCTGGAATCCCAGCATTTGGGAGGCTGAGGCAGGAGGATCACTGTAAGTCTGAGGTCAACCCACATAGTGAGACTATCTCAATAAATAAATAAGCAATAAAATAAATCAACAAGCCAAACCACAAACAAAAACAAAAATCATACTTCCCTGATTTGTGCTGGAGCCAGGGAGGAAGGCAACTTGAGATATAGAAGGAATCTTCATTTGTTCTTTTCTGGGACAGTGGGCCTGAGCCTAAGAAACAAAGGCCAGTTCCTCTGGTTACACTCACATGTAGCCCACCCACTGTGTGGAAACCCTCCACCCTGCAGGACCCACAGAGAAGACCGCACACATGTGTTTGTGTCTCGGACAGTTTCTCGGTTGCTTTCCCAGGGTGTGTCCTTCTTACCACTATGGAGAAGCCCAAATTCCTCAGTTATATAGTTTGCAGGAGATCGAGTCAACCTTCAACTGAAGGAAGCAGAGGGAGGACGGATGACACTTGTTACAAGGACGATGTTTCAGTTGATGATCAGAAAAAAAACTGGCTTTTTCCTGCTCTTCATGACATAATACAGACAGCTCCAGGAGTGCAGGCCTCATCTCAGGATCATAGCGGGAAAGCTGCTCAAGAACAGAGTCAGGGACAGCCAGCCACCACACGTGCCTCCGCCAGGGCTGTTTGGCTACCGGAGCCTGCAATTCTCTTGTCTATCTTCACCCAGTTTGGGTTAGACATTTGGTCATAGGAGCAGAAAGGATTTTAATCAAGACCCTTTTGAAGCCAGATGCAACCTGTAACCTCAGTAGCCAGAGGCCAGAGGCAACAGGATCACAGCTGGGCTTAAGTCAGCCTGGGCTGCTTGGTGAGTCAAGGCCATATTGGACTACATAACTAGACCCCTGTCAAAAGAAAAGAGAAGAGAGAGGAAGGGAGGGGAGGGGCAGGAGGGGAATGGGGAGAAAGAGAGAAAAGGAAAGGAGCCCTGTTGGACATAAGATCCACTTTAATCGCCATCTCTCCACAAGTATTTTCAATTCCATTTTGTAAATATTTTATTTATTATTATTATTATTTGTAATTTATTTTTTTGGTACAGGGTCTCACTATGCAGCTCGAACTCACATTGACCCTCCTGTTTCAGCCTCTCCAGCGGGGGATTACAGGCCACCACACCTGGACTAGCTTGCGGCTCAGCATGCCCAGGGGTGGGGCAGGTGCAGCATATGGTACCAGGTAAAAAATTTATTTTAAAGAGGTGGAGGGGCTCAGGAGATAGCTCAGCAGAATAAACACTTGCCTGGCCAGTGTAAGGGCCTGAGTTCAATCCCTGGTTCCACAAAAAAAAAAAAAAAAATGGGTAGGAGAAAGGGGGAGCCAGCGAGATAGCTCAGCAGACTAAAGTACCTGCTAGGCAGGCTTAGGCAAGCACAGGGACCACCATTCGATCCCCAGCACCATATGCCATACCAGCTGAGCCAGCCACAGAGTCCGGGCATGGTGGCACACACTTGTAATCCCAACACTGGGGAGGCTGAAAGCAGAACAACCAAATACGTTAAATACACACAACACACACACACACACACACCAAGAACAAAGATAAAAACAAAGCAACATAAAGCAATAAAAATGATACAAATTCGAATAGAATTTTTTTTTTTTTTTTTTTTTTTTGTCTTTTTGAGACAGGGTCTCACTGCAGTTCAGGCTAGCCTTAAGCTCACTTTGTAGCTCAGGCTGGTCTTGAACTCAACAATCCTCCTGCCTCAGCCTCCCGAGTGCCGGGATTACAGGCCTGCGCCACCACGTCCGGCTTGAATAGAAAATTAATGTGGTTGTTATCACCCAACTTGTTGCTCAGATTACTAGATACAGGCTACAAGATTGATCAAACGGTAAAGCATTAACTCTTTCAATAAACCTTAAATTTGTTCTTGTCTTTTTGATTTTTTATTTATTCTAAAGAGATATAAAAATAACAGGTAAGACATTAGAAATGATACACATTTTTAAAAGAACAAGATGAAAGATATTCAGGGGCTATTATATCACATATTGCTATCTTCACTATAGTGAAGATAGTTGCTCAGATTACAGACATAAGCAAGTAAAACTGGCCAAGTTAATCAATTCCTTTTGAGACAGATCTACTCAGCTACAATCATGGCAGAATTTAGCTGATTTGGAAAAAATCCCCCACATTTATGTATCTGAGGATAAAATTCTGTTTAGTGCTTTATATGTTTCTTTTTGACACACATCTTCTAAAAAGAAATTCAGCTTTCTGGTTTTAATGAAGCCAAATGATGTTATCAACCTGAAGATGTTATCAACCCAAGCATTTTCTTTTGTCATAGGATGGTTTTAAAGGGGAAAAATGGGGATTTTAAAAAAGAGGTTTATTAAAAGGGGGAAAAGCAGGGATTTTTATTATGCAAAGATAAAAATTCACTCTGGGAGTTTGAAGCTTGATTACAAGTTTAAGCCCAGGCTGGGAAAGTTCAAGAGACCCCATCCTGCAAGGGCTGGGGATGTAGCTTAGTGCAAAGACCCTGGATCCAAGTCCCAGTCCCACTGCACATACGTAACTTTCTTAAAAAGATATAAGGCATCGCAAACATTTGGTTTCACTCTTTGCCATTGTTAGGTATTCTCTATCTGATTGTTAGAAATTATTCATTTCCTCAAAGTGAGAATAAATTGGTCGGGGATGCAACCATGCGCTGTGCACTTCCCTTGCCAGAGGTGAACGCTGAGCTTTCCAGAGCCATGAGCGCGCTGTTGCAGCTGGGTCTGCTGGCCCTGGGGGCTGCATGTGTCTGTGCTGCTCCCAAGGAAAGGGGCACTCTGAGGGCCCTGGTAGGGGAGACCTTGACTCTGCTTTCCACTCACCGAACTCTGCTGGCAGGCAACGAGGTAATTGTTTTTATTTCTCTAGTTCTTTAACATGCGAAGTAGACATTTGTGCAGGCATCTACTACACATAAACATCTGTTAGAAGTGGTGAGATTATGGGCATATTAGTAGTACAAATGTGGGGAAAAAAAACACCTCAATTGCAAGCATTATATTACGTGTTCTGAATGTTAGGAGTGCTTTAAAAATGATTTCATGTCCTTTTCTTTTTAGACCCTGAGGATTTCTGTTCCTGCACATAAAAATGTAAGTTAAATTATGACTCAATAAAATGATCTTATGAATAAGTTAATTTTATATTTTAAGTTGTAAGTCATCAGTTTTCTTTGGAACTACTGATTTTTCTCTATTTCATTTCTACATGGGGTGGATGTAAGGGTATAGACGTTAGCCACAACTTTTTAGCCAGGAAGAGCCATTTTATAGGAATTGGCATTTCGGTGATGTCCATGCTCAACCCAGCCAGCCTCATGGTAGAGAACTCCATACCCTGGAGAGGCCACACCCAAGAGAGGCGCCACGGGGCTCCCCTCGTAGCTGTCTGCAGCCTTCCTCATCCGACTGACTGCCATTTGGGGACAACAGTGGCCCGAGTTACATTTTTAGAATCACAGTTAGTAGGCATTAATATGTCCAAGTGCCCTCGTGAAATGAATGGCTATATAATGGTCTCATATATATTTGAACTATATATGATGGCCATTATCAAAGGTAAAATATATTATTTCATTAGTCTAAATTGAGTACAATTACCAGTCTGAATTGTGAAGAAAAACACTGGTGTAAGTTTAATTAGCAATATAATCGCATTACCCCTTCTCAACACTGAAGTCCTGTTAAGTAGTTACTCGCCCTCTATGACTACTTAGTAATTACATAAACCTCGCCTGTTGAAAATGACGTCTCGGTGTGGGGTAGCGCACCACTTGGAAAAGGAACATGTAAAAACTCTTTGGAGAAAGAAAAAAACACCAAAGAATACCAAACCATTAATGTTTTGGATCAAAATTTTAGTTGACAAATTAAAATTCTATACATTTGTAGTATACAATGTGATTTTTTTTTAATCTGTGTACATTGTGTGATGATTAATGAACCAAGTTTTTTTTTTTTGTTGTTTTTGGACCAAATTTTGAAGGGGATTTTTGTTTTCTATTTCCATTTTTGGTACCAGGAATCTGACTCAGAGACTCATGCTTGCCAGGCAGGCGCTACGCTGCTGAGCTACCTCCCCAGCCCTGGATCAAGTTTTAACCTCTTGGGGATTTTTTTAATGCCTTGTTTTGATTCTTTCTATTGTTAAAATCTTCCTCATTTAGCACCAACTATGCATTGAAGAAATCTTCCAGGGAATAGACACACTGAGGAATCAAACCACACATGGGGATGCAGTGGAAATGCTATTCCAAAATCTGTTTTTAATTAAAAAACACATTGACCTTGAAAAAGTAAGTTTCAGACATTCCATGGGAACTGTATTTTTTTTGTGTGACGACCTATTTCTACAGAAATTGATAGTTTACTGCAATACTTGCTGTCTGTTCTTTTCACAGCAAAAATGTGGGGAAGAACGTCGGAGAGTAAAGCAGTTCTTGGATTACCTGCAGGAGTTCCTCGCTGTCGTCAATACTGAGTGGACAATGGAAAGCTGAGACTAAGCTGGCTGATCATATCCAAAGATCTAAGGTTGTTAAAGCTCAAGCTTACTTTTATTTTTTATTTATTTATTTTTCTGTATTTTGGCAAGGGTCTACAGGGTCTAACTACTAGGTCGGACTTGTAGTGGTTCTCCTGTCTACAGCCTCCCAAGAGCTGGGATTACAGGTGCATGACACCACGCCCAACCTCATTGGTCGTGTCTGCTCACCCCTGGGACAGGGCTGGCACGGCAAGCCCGGGGATTGAACCCCCAGCCCCTGCTGAGCTATTTGGCTGGATCTCAAACTTACTTTTTAACAGATACATAAGAACAAAAATTATACGTATTAATGGGATACCGTGTGATATTTTAATACATGTATATGTTATGTAATCACGTTAAATACATCTATACACTCCGATGTTTATCATTTCTTTATGGTAAAAAAATCCTTTCTCCCAGATCTCCAGGATACACAGTACACAATCACTCTGAAGTCACTCTGTGATGCGATGGCATACAGGGATTCTTGCTCCTCGCTAACGCTGCTTAGCACCTATGGCCGCTCCGCCCCAGGCCTCCCTCTTCTGTGCTTACCTTTTATGAGGTCAGCTCTGTTTGGACTGCGCAGCTGAGGGAGGTCACGTGATGCTGTGCTTCTGTGCCTGAAACAGCCAAAGATCTTGGACAAGCAAAAAAACATTTTACTGTAACAAGTACAAGAGCCAACAAAGAACGGCCGCTGGAATGGCCACTGTCATTACGTTTCAGTGACAAAGTAACTATTTCAAGCACACTGATACTGTACCACATCGTTACAAGGAGGAAACATAAAGTAGTTGAGATATATTTCAGATGTCAAAATTACCAAAGTATCTTGCTGCATTTTGCTCCAGGCAAACTTAACATCATGTTCTGTAAAATACCTGTTAACTTAATAGTATTTATCAGATGATTAAGAATTTGGTAAATTAATATTTATTTTGTGCGATACAATGTTTCAATAAAACACAAATGAACAAACCGCCATTTATCATTGGCCTCTGTCCTTGCGCTTGAGGCTGGCACAGCCTGTGTGAGGATACAGTCTGGAGGGCGGTTCTGGAGCTTGTTACCTACTAGTGAGCGCTCCCATCTGCCCAGGGGAAGTCTCGGGGTTTCCAGGCATGTGGAAACAGAGAAACCAGCAGAATATGTGGGTGTGTGGGCAAGGGGAGCACGGTGGGAAGTGAGCCCAGTTTCCTCACAGTGGTCCACCCAGGTCCTACAATGGTACAGAGTAAACAGCAGGGGACACATGAATGAAGGAGCAGATGAATGGATCAATGGATCAATGAATGAGGGTTTCTTTTTTTTTTTGGTGGAACCAGGGATTGAACTCAGGCCCTTGTGCTTGCCAAGGAAGCGCTTATTCCAATGAGCCATCTCCCTGGCCCTGGATCAATGAATGAATGAATGAAGACATGCATGGATGAATGAGTGGATGGATGGATGGGCCTTCGGCAATGACTTTAATAAAATGAGTTGTAAAGGCTTTCCCTGGGAGGAAGGCAGCTCTGGAACCTGTAACCAGGTTTCTTCCAAGCCTATGAAAAAGAGTTTGGTGTCATAAAACTGTCTGATTGATATTTGTACTTCAATAAAATTAAAAATAAATTAAAAAAAAAAAAGAATTTCACTAAACAAAAAAAAAAAAAAAAGAAGAGTTTGTAGAATTTCTCTTTGCCAGCTCAGAGAGGAAGCTAGAAATGCTATTCTCAGTGGTCTGAAGAACTGTGAGCTGGGTGAGGAGCACATCAGGAAAAGAGCAGAAGCGGGGCAGGAGGGGAGCTCCCCCGAGCCCGCTGCACTGTGTCCCCAAGCAACACCAGGCAGAACACTTCAGTCTGAGGGGGTAAGACTATCAGTGGCATGAACAGAGCTTTCTCTGCTTGAGAAAATCTATCCAGGGTCTAGAAAATATTTTATATACACCTATAAATATCGACAATCCTTGAAACTCTGTTTTTCCCATTTTTAACTCAATCGAACATTTCTCGGTCGGGCTTCTCTCAAGCCTCTTTGTCCACTCGTGCTTCCATGCCTCTCTGGCCCCAGTGAGCCTGCTCCCGGCCGCTGTGAGCCTCCATCCCCAAATTTCACACCTAGTGTGACCGTGCCCATGCACACCAGTGTGAGCTGCTGTGGTTCTAACCAATCCACTTCCCTCATGCGTGCTCTCCGGGTGTGATTCTTCTGCCCAGTCTTATCTCCTACCAGGCATCCTGTTCAGGCACCAAATGTAGGGATCCGTTGGTCTCAGTCAGATCGGTTCTACCCCGGGAGACATGGCAGCAGGAATGAGGAAGACAAGAAGACAGAAGCTGGGCGAGGTTGTCGCCAGGCTGCCTGATGGGCAAGACTCACCTAGAAAATGTTTTTAAAACTGGACCCAGTGAGAATATTTAGCTATGCCACTGGTTTCTTCAATTTTCATCCAACAAAGACTTCTTGATCACGGGCCCTGAGCTGGCTGTGAGATTCCAACAGGGTCTGCACTGGAAGTGCTTAGAGGCCCAAGCCAGCACCCGCTGCATGGCTGGCACCACGGCCAGGCTCTGGGGCATGTGTGGCACTGAGTGCAACAGGGAGGCAAAGCCAAAGACGTGGATGCCCTGGTGAGCAATGCAAGTCCT
This sequence comes from Ctenomys sociabilis, assembly GCA_004027165.1. Taxonomy (NCBI): domain Eukaryota; kingdom Metazoa; phylum Chordata; class Mammalia; order Rodentia; family Ctenomyidae; genus Ctenomys; species Ctenomys sociabilis. Next base: position 11,165 of record PVKA01005952.1, on the reverse strand, counting down.
TGTGTGCTGGACAAAGCTTTTGCCTTCTGGAGTAGGTCCAGGAGCCAGTACTCTGCCTGCTGTGGCCCGGGCCCCTAGCTCCTGGGCACACCCACAGCCACAAGAGCCACAAGCCACGAGCCGAGCCACTGAGGGGAAGGAAGAGCACAGTACTAGGCTCTAGAAACAGACTGGGAACAGGGAGCTCAACTGGTAAAAAGACTGAATCTCAAATTATTCAAGTACTAAGCTCCAACATATTCTAGGACTGTTCTAGAGTACAGAACCTATCAATAATAAAGCAGACAAAAATTCCTATTATTGTAGACTAATCCCTCTCCCAAAAAAAGAAAAGCTCCTTTCTCCGCTTTTTTACCAGGGTCTGATATGGCTAATGTAAACTGAAGGCTGGACATCATGTGGAAATCCTCACGCGTTTACCCAGGGAAGCCAAGCAGTGTGGGTGGCTTGTAAGTAACAGAAGCAGGACTTCTCGCAGGAACTGAGGCTGTAGAAGGCCGAATCCTTGCTCCTCCCGGCGGCTCTCCACCCCTTAACAAAAGCATCCTGATGCCTGACCAGAGGCGCAGGATGCCTGCAAGGCATGGAGCTATGTCCCTCAGCTCAGCCTGACCATGAGTTGGGGGGTTGTTAATGAGGAAACTTTGATGAACTTTGCTTTGCTTGCAAGACCTTGTGCAGTGGTCTGTTTTCACTTGGCAATGCTGATATCTGAGCACAGTAAGAGGAGCCATGTGGACCATCAGATTGGTTCTGGGGAGGCCCACAGAACCCTTACCCTGATAATGATGTACCAAAAACCAGTCACTTTCTGCCAGCCCTGTGCCACAAAACCTTTCTGCTCCTCCTCTGAGGTTCCTGGCTCTGGCTCCTGCTCCATACCCAACTCACCGGACCTTTCAGGCTGACTCTGACTTTGACCATCCTCCACTTGGCCTCCAAACTGTCTGTCTGGTCCCCTGACCCCTGTCCCCATAGCTTTCCTTTAGCCTTCTGGGCACCTGAACTTGGCCATCATCAGCTCCTGACTTCAAGCTCTCCCCACATACCCACACCTCTCTGCAGCGCGTAAACCCCCAGCGCACTACCACCCGAGGTTCGGGCTCCTGGATGGGTCACACAAGTCTGTCTCTGCCCCTTTCTGCTTAACACTGTTTGCAAGAGAAACGTATTCAGGAAGCCCACTCACACTGATTTAAATGGGAAAATTTTCAGTCATTGCATCTCAACCTCAAATCCTCATTTTCTTCAAACACAAAATATAGTAAAATGGTCATGCATGAATAACAAACCCTTTAGGAAGTAAAATATTTTAAAGATATTTTTGTATTTGTGTACTTAATTGTGGTAAAACAAGAATATAAAGATTTAAAACAACATTTCTGAGGGGCCTGGGAGATAGCTCAGTAGAATAAGCACTTGCCTGGCAAGTGCAGGGTCCTGAGTTCAATTCCCAGTACTGCAAAAATTAATGAATTAATTAAAATAAAATAAGGTTAAAAAAATAAAGTAACACTTCCTGATTACTCACCAGCTAATGTTGTTTGATGTTGTCTGTGCAACTTGCCACACATCCCCTTCGCTGACATTCAGAAACTCTTCAGTTGTTTTCTATGAACTTTAATGTGCTGTCAATTGTAATTGGAGAGACTTTGAGTTAGTTCATTTTTCTGTAACTGTAACAAAATACCTGGGACAATAAACTTAAAAAGAGGGGCCAGAATACAGCTTAGTGGCATAAGCACCTGCCTGGCAAGGGAAAGGTTTGGAGTTCGATCCCTGGTATTGCAAATAAATAAATAAACTTAAAAAGAGGAAAGGTTCATTTGGCTCACACATTGGAGGTTTCAGTTCATGGCTGGATGACCCTTTTGCTTGAGCCTGTGTCAAGGCAGTGCGCTGGTGGGGGGAGCACACTATGAAGCAAGCTACTCTTGTGGCTTCTGGAGAACAAGGAAGAGGTGGGCTACCACAATCCCCTTTAAGGATGACCCTTAGTGATTTAGCTTCCTCCCACCAGGCTGTGGAAAACATTTTGTGGGAGGTGTTCAGTAGGGAACGCAAGCTCTCCCTCTTCCCAGGATGCCTCATGCATTTCCACCCTATGGTGCTCTGCCCATGCATTTTGTGGGAGGTGTTCAGTAGGGAACGCAAGCTCTCCCTCTTCCCAGGATGCCTCATGAATTTCCACCCTATGGTCTCTGCCCATGCTGTTCTTTGTATTTCAGCACCCTGTGCTTTCTCTCTCAGAGTTACAAGTTTTTCACCTGGCACCAGGGCTCGAATTCAGAGTTTCACACTAAACCCAGCACTTTTTATGTTTTGAGACAAGGTCTCACTAAGTCCCCCAGACTGGGGTCAAGCCTCTATTTGTTCCTGATCAGCCTCCCAAGAAGCTGGGATGCAGTAGGTACCAACAGGCCTGGTCAGCAGTGTAATTTTTTACCCTACCTTAACGTAATTATCTTTTGAAGACCATAATTTACATTAGCATTCACCCCTATATTGTATGTCTTTTGGGTTTGGTGTATTCATGTCACTGTATATTATAGTGACATGACCCTATGAATACAGCTTCAGAGGTCTCACTGAGATTGTCTCTCTGGAGGTGAGCCCAGAGCCTCAGAAGCGTCTCATCTATTGAGGGCTAAAGCAGCTAAGGAATGTGCATCATTACTTTGGTACACATACTTTCTCTGTGGACTTCCACCATTTGCCTAACACTAGGTCCACACAAATGCTAGCTGATAACGTCCCAGCAAGGGATCAAAGAGCAGGGTGCCCACAGGAGAAGCTGTTACCTGCAGCCTTGGATCCCAGATTGCCCGAATGTACAAGTGAGAGACAGCAGCTTTCCCTGGGCACTGTTATTAATTATTCCCTGCTCTCTTGGGACATTAAGTTTTTGTCTCATACTATATTTCTGTAGGGCTTGAACTCACAGTGATCCTATTGCCTCTGCCTCCTAAATGCCAGAATTATGAGCTTGCTCCGCCGTGGCCAGCTTCCATAGTTTTTGTTTTTTATTTTTCTCAGAATAACATATGTTGAAATCATAGACTATGTAGACTTTTTATTTACTTATTTTTTATTACTTACTTTTTTGGCAGAACCAGGGATTGAACTCAGGCCCTTGTGCTTGCCAGGCAAGCACTTATTCTACTGAGCCATCTTCTCGGCCCCTTATGTACTCTTTTTAGATTGGGTCCTTTTATTTGTGAATATGCCATTAGGGTTCTCCATGCATTTTCACAGCTTGGTAGTACATTCCTTTTTAACTCTAAATAATATTCCATTGTTAGAGAGACCGTACACCATTTACTGAAAGGACATCTTGTTTGCCTCCAAAGTTGGAAGCTACAAGTACAGCTGCTATAAACACTTGCATAGAGGTTTTATAGGGTTATGCATTTTCTACTCATTTGGAAGAACAGCAAAGAGCACAACTGCTGAAACGTGCTCTAAAAGTACGACGCGGCCAGCTGTTCTACCTCTCCACCAGCATTGCCTGAGAATTCCTGCTGGTACGCATTATCCTGAGCCACTGACGCTGGTGGTGCTCTTAGGGTCTGGGTAATTTTAACAGGTAGATAGCGGTATTGTGTCTCTTTAATTTGCGATTCCCTAAGGACACAGATTGTCTTCCACCTGTGTGTGTCTGGTGCGAGGTCTGCTCAGGACTTTTGTCCATTTTTTAATCAGCTAAAAACATGTTTGATGCAAATAAAAGTGAAAAGAGTAAACTCCCACTGTTTGTTTGTTTCATTGGTTGGTTTTTGCAGTACCGGGGACTGAACTCAGGAATCTGCACCTTGCTTATTCTATTGAGCTATCTTCTCAGCCCCCTGAGAGACAGCTGGTTGGAAGAGGGTTTTAATTTAAAAGACTAATCTATTTTAGTCTAGCTCTATTTTTTTTTTTTTTTTATTTTAGGGAAGGGTCTACAGGATGTTCAGTGTCTCACTACTGGATTTGACTCCTAGTGATCCACTTGTTTACAGCCTCCCAAGAGCTAGACTACACAGCCAGTCTCCAGGTTACCTCTTATTCTTAGGGTGTAGCCCTTTGGGGCTTCTGTTGCAGGCCCAGAAATATCCACAGGTGCTCCTCTTACCTAAGGAGTCCTGAATTCCAGTTTTTGTTCCGCCAAGCCCATGTGACTTCCTAAAACTCTTTTTTTTTTTTTTTTTTTTTCCTCCACAGAGGATCAAACTTGGGACCTTTAAAACTTTTTTTTTTTTGTGGTACTAGGGATCAAACTCAGAGCCTTGTACTTGCCAGGCAGACACTTATGCCACTGAGCTATATCCCTGGTCCCTAAAACTCTTCTTTATTCTTTCAGTACTCAGGTACAACTGTCCTCTCAGGTTTTTTGCCATTCAGCTTCTAGACCTCTAGGTTCTATTTGCTAATCATTTACCAATCAGTAAATGCCTCATGGAGAAAGCTATGCTGAATGTCAAACGTCCTTCTAGGCTTCCCTTTTCCTTACAGTGTTGTCACGATGTGGAGGACCACCTGAGCAGCTCTCCTTGAAAAAAGAGCAACTATCTCCATCTTGACTGAGTCTGATCCTATTTCCTCATATCGTTATGTACAGAGCTGGCTAGGACTTCTGTTTATCCTTCAATTGGCCTTAAGCAATGTGTATTGGTCTAGCTGAGGTGCTGGTGATAGTCTCTGAAGGTGGCCTGCGTGTTTCCCTGGTAAGCCTGCTGCTCCTTAACGAGAGCTGGGTGGAGACAGGATGGGAGAGCTAATGCTCCGCGCTGCCAGCTGGGATCGAGCCTCGAGATAGAGGCTATGACTTCCTGGGGCTTGAAAGACTACATCAAAGCTGAAGCCCTAGACTTCCCAAAACATTAAATACTATATAATGCAGATTACTCTCTCTGGATATCCTCTCTGCGTATGGCTGAGGTAAATGTAGGCCCCCCACCTAGCTCAGCTCACAGTAGTCACCTACTTCCCACAATTCTCAGTCAATCCTCCTCAAGCCACTCCTCCACTGAATGAAACCTGGTGAGGCCCTGGGTCAGCCTCTTTGTTCTGGAAAGCCATCATCATGGCTGGACTTAGGGCCTTTTGGCTCCCCAATAATTATAAATATGTTTTAATGTCATTAGCCATGGGTTGCACTGGGAGTGGTAGCTTGGAATTGACTTTGTGGGATTCCAATAATGTATCTTTGGGATTATAAATATTGACTTCTTAGACTGAGATGAGAACCAGGAAGGGACTCCTACATCCGAGATTCTTGCCAACAGATCTAACAGGCTACTTAAGCCAAGTACAGTGGTACCCACCTACAGTCGGGAGGCCGAGGAAGGAGTGTTACACATCTCAGACCAGCCTAGGCAGTTTAGTGATATACCATCTCAAACTAAAGGCTGTAGGTGTAGCTCAGTGGATAGCCCTGGGCTCAATTGCTGGTGTGGAAAAAAAGAAGTCAGGAAGGAGGGGCAGAAGAGAGGGAGGCTGGGTTAAGCAACCCATGGTTTTCTTTCCTGGCTGCAGAGATAGCCTGTTACAAACCAGTGTGCCAGACCCTGAGCCATAACCATCCTGGCTAGTGCAGAGGCTAGAAAGGTAAATTCAGTGGGAATAAAGCAGAAAACCACTAGTGCATGATTCAAGTCCTTCAAACCCAGGGCCTTGCCTGGCAGGCGCTGTGCCACTGAGCTACCTCCCCAGCCCTCAAGTCTTTCATGACGACAATAATTCCTTTCCTTCATCCACTAATACAGTATTGAAAATTTTTTTAAAAAAGGACTATAGTATTGCCTGTGATTTTACTGTTTTGATCAATCAGTATAGTTTTAAGGTCTTCTGTTGGACCCTTACTTTGTGGCTCAGAGAACTAATATCCTCTAAGAATGTCTATCCCATTTATAAAGAACTAGGAGAATAACCATGGTGAATAAAAAGATTCAGGTTAAAGTAGAATCTCTCATTTCTGCTACATAAGTCCTGCTCCAAGCAGAAAATGTAACAATCCTTGGAAAGAATTTTCTTTCTTTATATATAATTTTTTAAATATTTTATTTATTTTTTTGGTACAGGGTTTCACTACTTAGCTCAGACTCGTAGTGATCCTCCTGTCTCAGCCTCTCCAGTTCTGGGATTACAGACATACGCCATCATGCCTAGTTTCAGCGTCTGGCACGGTGTTGGGCCGGCACAGCATGCAGACTGAACCCAGGTCCTTGCGCTCAGCAGGCAGACACTTAAACTGCTGAGCTAGCCTAGTGTATAGTTGCCATGACAACTAGCTCTAGGCCTCATTGGTAAAGGGCTAAGGAAAATTAATTTGCATATATGTACAGTGAGGTGATAGAGTTCTCCATTTCATCAGTGGACAGTGGGGTTATGAACTGTTTTTGCCCTGGGAACTAGATGCAGGGCATGATTTTCCACTCTGCTGGCTGATGTCAGCTTCTACCCACAGGTCTTGATTCTGTCTGATTACATGAATATGCTGATTGATTATCCACCTCTCTTGCCTCTAGAGCTGATTTGATCTGCGAGCCCCATCATAGATCCCTGGGGGTGGGAGGCTAAGACACCCTTGTGGCCTTGCCATTCACCGTGGTCATCTCAGCCACTGGCCTCCAATGGTTCTGTGCCGCTACCCAACCTGTTCTAGAGCCCTCATCTTGCCAGCTGGCGTCAATGGCAGCACCCCTGCTCCAGAGCAGCCTAGAGGAGACCCCTGGAGCCAGCCTTCCCCACGACGCCGGCCTCTCTCCTGGGCAGCTCTTGTCATGTAAGGAGAGGAAGCATGCCCCGTGCCCTCTAGGGAGACAGACAGAGGGCTCTTGCGCCAGGTACAAGACTCCCTCCTCCCCGAGCCGCGTGCTCTTCTCTTCTCGTCATCATACCCGGAGATGGCTCTGGTGTCTCTGCCTCTGAGTCCGCTCAGCACGTTTCAAGGGGCCACATTAGTAAACTGTGAGCAACAGTGCTGAGTGTTCTTCCAAAGCACCCAGCCGTGAGCCACAGGGGGCAGCCTCCGCCCAGTGAGTTCAGCCTGCTCAGGGCCCTGCTCAGTCCCGCTTTCCTCCAGACGGCGGCTGAGACCTGCTCTGTCCTCAGCCTGACAGCACGTCTTAGTGAGCCATCGGATCCTTGCTGCCCTTTCCAGCCGTGTCAGGGAAGTTACTGTCTGATGGAATCCACCTCGTACTCCTCGCTGGAGCTGGGGTCTCGCAGTCTCCCTTTTGCTAGCTGAATCCCAGTAAGGCCTGGCTGGAAGGAGGCCAGCTGAAGCAAGGATTGTTTTCTTCTGTTTGCTTCCTATTTCTTACTTGTCTTTCTATCTCTGTCCTTTTCTATCCCCACTCCTCGTCCTAATGCTAACCCTGGTAGCAGTGATTCATCCGCAATCAACAATGGGTGACAAGTGTTCCTACGTCAGCCTCACAGTCCTTCCTTTCTCCCTATTAGGGCCCTGATTTGCATGTAGAACAGTAGCAAAGGCATACAGCTGCTCCGCTGCTTTACAAAGACTGAGAAATAATCAGTCCTGAGCCTACCTGTTAGCTCTGGCTTCCCTGTGGCTGCGGACATAAGTGAATAAAACTGAGATCTTCTCGTGCCTGCCACCCTCCTGTGGCGGGGCCTCTCCTCTGTGAGGACAGCCACGGTATTCTGCAATTTTATTGTTCATTTGTTTTTGGTACCAGGGATTGAACTCCCAGAGATTGAACTCAGGACTTGTGCTTTCCAGGCAGGCACTTAATTAAGCTGTTGAGCTATCTCCGTGGCCCTGCAATTTTATGATTAACACTATTCTCTTTTTTTTTTTTTTTTTTTTTTTTTTTGTGGTACCGGGGATTGAACTCAGGACCCTGTGCTTACCAGGCAAGTGCTTATTTTACTGAGCTATCTCCCTGGCCCAACACTATTCTCATATATCCCAGATGTATCATTTTCTCTTGCTTTGCTCTCCCTTCAGCCTTCACATAAATTAACCTGAGTTAAAATTTTCAAAACTGTAGTCTTTGTGATATAGGGAAGTGAAACTCCCGACCTGACTGGACGAGTTCGTGTTCTCTAAAACCGAACAGTGACTTTTAGGAACAAACGGAGGTTGAGGGTAATTGGAAAGGAAAGCTTCTGTCAGAAAGGGGGGGCAAGTGGGTTGCCTAGGAAGCTGTCTCTTTCAGGTTATTTTTATAGGGCAAAACCATGCAGGGAGGGCTAAGGTAGAGAATACGGGGATTCACTTAAGTGGATGCGGGGTGGGACAAAACTATGGTCAGCCAATGGGATTACGAGCAGCATTGCTCAGATAAAATTGATTAGTCACAGGCCCAAATGGGGAAGGGAGTCATATAGCAAGCAGGCATGAATGTAAAACAGGACCTTATCTGGCGGCCTTCAGACAATGATTCTTCCTGGGTAATGAGCCATCCTGGATGCCAGTCCTTAGGGAGGTGAGCATTCGTTTGTTGTTTAGGTCTGGCTCCCACCTGGAGCACCCGTCCCTCCCACAGCTGCAGGGTGTTATCTCCTGGCCTTGTCTGACTGCCTATGATATTTCTATCTGACTCAGGCTGTCTGCAACATTTTCAAAGAGTCACTGATGATTTATTTACGCTCAGCAACATAGGTTTCTATCATTTTTAGAGAACAATTGGAGGATTTATCAAAATTAAAGTGGATGGCAATTGTGACAGCCCAGGGTCTTCCTTTAGCAAGCAGAGCCTGAGGAGAAGACCAAAGCACTGACCTTTCACTTGGAAATCATAAGCCTTCACTTGGGAGGGTGAAGAAAAGCAGAAGTTCGGGAAGGCAAAAGCAGGAAGCCCCGTGGGTGACACAGCAGCACCCTGGCCACAAGTTCACGCTGCGGCACGGCAAGGCTCAGTGTGCTTCTCAGCAGGTGGCTTGCACGCCGGTGGAATTCCTAGGCTTGTGAGCACGGGATTAGCTGGGCAACTGAGCTGATAATGCATTAATGTTATCCCTCCGTTACTGCACACTGGTCAGGTCCGCAGTCTCCCAGAAGAGGGGACAGAAAAGGATAAAGGAGCCAAGTGGTGTGAGTTTAGGGCTCCAGGAGGATCAAGACCCTCTAACAGAATTCAAGATTCTGCAGGCATGGTGGCACATGCCTGTAATCCCAGCACTCGGGAGGCTGAGGCAGGAGGATTGTTGTGAGTTCGAGACCAGCCTGAGCTACAAAGTGAGCTTAAGGCCAGCCTGAACTGCACAGTGAGACCCTGTCTCAAAAAAAGACAAAAAAAAAAAAAAAAAAAAAAAAAAAAAAAAAAAAAAAGAATTCAAGATTCTCTGGGGGCTGAGACCAAGATCTTCTCTGGCTGGAGCATATTTATTCAGTTATTGCACAGAGGGAGGGGAACACTGAAGAAAGGTGGGAATCTGAGCAGGACGTGTCAGGGACCATCGAAGTCTGCTCAAGGGTTTTTCCAAGTAAGATACTATGTTGATCTAGGAGAACTATGCTATCTCTAGGAGGCCTTCCCCATGGGAGTGAGGTGCCTGAGGCTACAGTCTTTTCGGCCTTGCCTCTCCCCTGAGGCATCCCTGTTTTACTTGCCACCATAGGCCTCGGCTGGGACTGGTGCCTTCAGAGGTTCACTCACCACGAGTCCACCTCCCAGCTCCAGACAAGAGGCCTAGGCTCCATCCAGACTCAAAAGTGAGTGCGGAAAGCCCATTGGTCAACTTACGTCCTGCTGGGAGCCACTTTATTTATTTTTTTTTTCAATTCTTTTTTAATTTTTATTTTATTGAAGTACAAATATCAATGAGACAGTTTTAAGATACCTTGACAAGATGAATTTGATAAATTAATACATTACAAACTGTTTTCATAATGTTTTGGTATCATAGAAGGTGCATACATGATATTATACTTATAGACATTATTATAGCATATGTCTCTTATCAGTAAATTAAGAGAGTGTAGCTGTTTGCGTATCTTATTTTTTATACCTGAATTACATCAAAGATTCAATAATTAATACTTTCTACCTTGTTATTTTCCTACTGGCTGTCTATAGTACTAGAAGCCGACATAATATCCTGTCCAACCACCATTGGTGGAAATCTTGCCTCTCATAGAATTATGTAGAAGCACGGCGTTATCTATCCCAACTGTACCGTCCATACACACACCTCATGATTCTTCCTTTCTATACCCCTTCCTTTGTCTACACCTGTCAGAGATGGGCACTCCATTGTCATTCAGTTAATTTAGGTGTGGGAGCCACTTTTGTGGTCTCCATCACGCTGAGAAAGGATGGAGGCTGAGCTCTACCCCAGAGCCCACAGGTCACTTAGCAGGGCTTGTTTCTCTATTCTCTCAAACTGCAGTGTGCAGTCACTGGACGGCAGGTGGGAAGCTGGACCATTGGCCCCATCTGGGGGTGAAGGAGAGGCTTAGCATAGGATGGGTGCCAACCAGAGAGACACCAGGGGCTGGAAACAACCTGAGAAGGTGCCTATGGCAAGCGCAAGGGCCTGAGTTCAATCTCCAGTATAGCCAAAAAAAAGAGAGAGAGAGAGAGAAGGCACCCACACCAGGCAAATGTGATTTCCACAACAGATGAGAGAAGGCAGAAAATCTGAGTGGATCGACAACCGTTAAAGAAATGGAGTCAGTCTTTTTGCGTGTGGTGTGTGCTCATGTTCACGTGTGGTAGTAAGGATTGAATCCGGGGTCTGCACACTAAGCTACACCCTCAGCCTTTTATTGGAGACAGAATCTCACTAAGTCACTAAGTTACCCAGGAAGGGCTTAAACTTGACATCCTCCTGCCTCAACCTCCCAGAGTACGGGGATTATACAGGTGAGTGCCACCAAGACTGGCCTGAATCAATCACTTTCCTCACAGAGGGAACATGCAGTTTCACAAGTGAGTCTTCCAAAGCTTTCAATTGCATATAACTCCACACACATAGAAATTCTTACAGAAAATAAACCAACACAGAGTACTCCCCAGCTCACCCGACAAGGCTAACATACATGCTACAAAAATAAGACAAGGGCAGCATAAAAGGTCATGAGCCCATACCAACTTATGGATGTGCTTGTAGAAACCATAGACAAGGGGGCTGGGGAGATGGCTCAGTGGAATAAGTGCTTCCCTGGCAAGCGGAAGAGTCTCGGTTCAATCCCCAGTTCCATCAAAAAA
>PVKA01005951.1:0-86961 GCA_004027165.1 Ctenomys sociabilis | reverse complement strand
CCCCCCCCCCCCGCAAAAAAAGAATCTGTGATGTGTAGCGAGACACTGTAATAAATAAATGAATTTAAAAAAAGTCATTCATAGCTGGCTAGACATGGGCTCACACACTGTAATCCTAGCACTTTAGAAGACTGAATCGAGAAAATTATAACTTTGAGCCCAACATGGACAGTTAGGCAAGATCAAGACACTATCAAAATAAAAATCAAAGCAAAAGAACAGAGATGTATCCAAGTTCTGGGTTCAAACACCAATACTACATAAAAAAAGTGATTTCCTACAGTTAGACACCATTCATTTTCATTACTGTCCAGCATCTAATGTGTGACCACCACAATTCATCCTTTTTCTGTCAGAGAGTATTCAGAATATTATGTTTTTTATTTTTATTATTTATTTTTTGGCGGAACTGGGGATTGAACTCAGGCCCTTGCACTTGCCAGGGAAGTGCTTATTCCACTGAGCCATCTCCCTAGCCCCATTACCAATTTTTTCTTACAAACAAGTGTTATTGTAAGTAATCTTCAATGAGTTCCTCTTAGATATATATTTAGGAATAAAATGACTTGAGTTGTTGGTTATATGAACATCCAACTTTAAAATATAATTTGAAATTGTTTTCCAAGAGGGTGACTCAATTAGCACTGTCTGCAGAAGTTTAGAGATACCTTGCTTCACATCTTCTCCAGTGCTTGTTATTAACTAATTTCTGTTATTGAATTGAACATAAATTCCATGGGTCACATTCACACATTACTCACAAAATTAAGCAGTTCTTTTTATTTGTAACTGTGCATCTCTTTGAAATGCTATTCATGGGCTGGCGAGATAGCTCAGCAGACTAAGCACCTGCCTAGGCAAGCATAGGGACCAGAGTTTTGATCCCTGACACCACAGGCTGCACTGACCCTGCCTCTGCTGTACTAAGCCAGCCACCAAGTCGGGCATGGTGGCTCCTGTAAAACAGGAGAATCACCATGAGTCTGAGCTGTGTATAGTGAGACCCTGTACCACGTACATTAAAGGGAGAGACTATTCATAATCTTTTTTTTTTTTTGGTGGTACCAGGGATAGGACTTTAGATCTTACTCTTGCCAGGCAGGTGCTTATGCCACTGAGCTATCTCCCTGGCCCTATTCATAATCTCTTTATTAGTTTGTCACTTTTTTTTCTTTACAGCAGCAGCTCTTTTATGTATTTTTTTTCTCACTTTTGGTTGTGTTAAATACACATAACAATTTACCATCTTAACCATTTTAAGAACAGTTTAGTGGTATTGAACACATTTATTCAATGTCATGCTACCATTACTATTATCTATCTCACAATTCTTTTTATTTTGTAAAACTAAAACTCTAGATCCATTAAATAATGACTCTATTTTCCTTTTCTTTTCAGCTTCTGGCAACTATTTGTCTCCTGTGTCTAGAATTTCAATTACTCTTAACAACTCATACAAGTGAAATTATACAGTGTTTGCCTTTTTGGGATTGAGCTATTTCATTTAGCATAAGGTTCTCAAGTTTCATGCACATTGCAACATGTACAGTATCAGAACTTGTTTTTAGAGGCTGAATGGTATTCCATTGTGTGTATGCACCACATTTAGCTTATCTGTTTGTCCCACAGTGGATGATTGGTTTACTTCCACATTTTAGCTATTGTGAATAATGCTGCTGTGAACACAGTTGTACAGACATCTCCTCAAGGCTCAGCTGTCTGCTCTTTTGGGTGGACTCGCCAGATCATATAGTATTTGTAGTTTTCACGTTTGAGGAACCACAACATGTTCCAAGAGTGGCTGTATACCATTTTATTATTTTCCGAGTAATGCACACAGATTTCAGTTTCTCTGTCTGTGTCAAAGTTTACTTTTTTGTTTGTTTGTTTTTTTCTATTTTTTTAATTACTTAGGACAGTGTCTATAGGGTCTCACTAATGGAAATTGGGCTTATAGTGATTCTCCTGTTGTCAGCCTCCCAAGTGCTGGGATTACAGACACACATCTCAGTCGCCCTCTCAGGGTTTCCTGGGGGCAGGGCTGGCACAGCACACTGAGGATCAAACTCCAGCCACTGTGCTCTGCCTAAGCAGGCACTTTAATCCACTGAGCTATCTGGCTGGCCCTAAAATTTACTGTTTTATGTTTTGTTTTTTTATAGTAGTCAAAGGAATATGAGGTGAAATCTAGTTGCAGTTTTTTAAAATTATTTATTTGGTACAGGGTCTCACTATGCAGCTAAGACTCATAGTGATCCTCCTATCTCAGCCTCCCCAGTGCTAGGATTACAGGTGTGCACCACCACGCCCAGTGTCAGTGGCTGGCATGCATGCCCCCAGAGCACTAGCACTGCATGCAGTACCAGGGATCAAATCTATGTCCTTGCCCTTGCCAGGCAAGTGCTTAGAGCACTGAGCTATCTCCCCAGCCCCCTCCTTGCAGTTTTGATTTGCATTTTTGTAATGATTACTGGTGCTGAGCATCTTTTCATGTTTATTGACCACTTGTTATGTAGTCTTAATAATTATTTGTTGTAAATAACTCCTTTAAAGACAAATCAATTTGTTTTAGCCCTACCTTTTATGACTATTGTGACTTTTAAATTTAATTACTTTAAAAAGTTACTGAGCAATGAAAATAGTTTAATCTTTTGCTATTAGCATTTGGAGCAATTATAAAAATGTTAAACCTCTGTTTCAAGATTTCTTTTAAAAGGGAAATAATTCGGCTATAAGGAAGAAAAAAACTAAAAATTTACTTTCATTTATTCCAGGGGCCTGTAAGATAAAAGAAAAAAATAAAATCATGAGATATATAAGAAAATTATATATGTATGTGTGTGTATATAATATTTAATATATTTATAGCTTTGGAGAGTCACTATTTTATGTTCATGCATCTTCTAGTTGGTTGTTTAGATAGAGTGTTACTTTGTACTACAGACTGGCCTCAAACTCACAGTGGTCCTCCTGCCTCAGCCTTCTGACGCATGCACACCATGCCTGGCTTTGTTCAGGCATCTTAAAGCTTCTTCTCCGATGATTGGATTATTACTTGGAACAATTGATTATCACTTGAAATATAACTGACCAACCTGCATATTTCCTTGAAGTTCCATTCAGCCTGACTTTGTTAAGACTCCTCCTTTATAATTTTTTTTTTTTTAGTGTATTTAGTACAGCATTTACAGGGTCTCACCACACAGATAGGACTTGTAATGATTCTCCTGTTTTCAGCCTTCTAAGCACTGGGATTACAGGCGTGCGCCATGTCTCAGCGCACCACAGGGGTGGGGCCAGCATGGCACACCAGGGATCATATCTGTGCCTGCCTAAGCAGGTGCTTTAATCTGCTGAGCTATCTGGCCAGCTCTTTATAAATTTTTATGAAGCAATTGAACTTGTTATATCCAGTCTGAAATATGAGGACTTTGTACTCAAGAATCAAAGTACCAGTACATTCAGGGACACTACCCAAAGACTGATCAGAAAAGTGATTTGAGGATAAAGTGATAGAAACATGAAAGTTCGATACTATGGGGCATATAAGTTCTAAGAAACTATTAAAATTAATCTATATAAGGTAATCAAAAATGACATTTGGGGATGATGATAAGTTTTAAAAAGTTGAAATTCTCAAAATATATGACCTTTACATGTATACTGGATTGTAGCCTGATGAAGATCCTATTCAGTTGTAAGTAATAAACTGATAATTTTGATACTTTTGATAATTATTTTATGGGAGTTGATTTCCAATTAAAAGTTGAAAATTATGGTAAGCACAAGATCCAGAGTTCGATCCCCACAGCCACCAAAAAAGAAAAGATTGAAAATAAGGAATAATCCCCGGTTCCACAAAAAAAAAAAAAAAAAGTGAAAATAAGGAATATGATTCCAAACTTCAAGATATAGTGAATAAAAATTACTATATATAATTGCTTTTATCATATATAGTAATTGATTTTCTCATATAGTGATTGCTTTTTTTGTTACTGGAGATGAACCTGAGGCCTTTTCACTGACCTATCTCTCTCTCTCTCTCTTTTTTCTCAAGACAAGTGTCACTAAATTGCCCAGGCAGGGTGGTTCTCCTGACAACCTCCTAGAATACTGGTATCACAGGCCTGTGCTACTATGCTCCATTTAGTAATTGCTTTTATTTCCTTGTCTTAGCCCTCCACTCTTCTATTTTATCTTCCTATTTCAATATCATTCTTTTAATTCTTATATTTATAAAGATGCACTTATATGAGTATCACTTAACTTATGTTCCCAACCAGAAAGTTGATGTGAACACAATCATTTCCAGTTTGTATTCACATCTTTTTCAATTTTTTAAAAATCTTTTATTTATTTGGTACTGGGTCTCACTAGGCAGCTCAGACTCATAGTAATTCTTCTGTCTCAAACTCCCCAGGGATGGGACTATGAGCCCAGGGTTGTGGGGGTGGCCATGACATGTGGTACCAGGGATTAAACCCATGTCCTTTTGCTTGCCAAGCAGGTGCTTAGACCACAGAGCTATCTCCCCAGCCCTCACAGTTTAATCTGTAGTACCCACCAGTCAGTATTAGGATGGTGCATGTATACGCAGAGCTGTTTCTAAATCCATAATCACTTTTTTTCTTTGCTCTTAACAGAATGGCAGCTTACCTACTCTTTATGGAAACAAGCACATTAGAACAAATACTCTCAAGGATTATGATTCTGAGGGTATGGGATCTGGTAGAGTCTGAGCCTAGAATTGAGCCCCCTCCCTTAATGCTGATATTTTTAGGGCTTATTACTGATCTTTTTTTTTTTTTTCCTTTTAATACTGGTATTAAAACCAGGGCCTTTGCACTGAGCTGCTTTCCCAGCCCTTTTTTATCCCTTATTTTGATTCAGAGTCACACTGAGTTGCCAAGCTAAGCTCAGATTTATAATCCTGCCTTATTGTGCCACCACTTCCAGCTTTATTTTTGTATATTTCAATGTTTTATTTTATATTTCTCAAGAGGGTCATGTTTATGAGAACCAATGTATTAGTACAGAACAGAGGAATAAAAAGAAGAATCAGATTCCCAGTAGAACATGTTCAGCTTTCAAAACAGTAGTAACATTTCCAGGTTGATATAGTAAGATAATGACCTTGATACATAAATATCTCATGTGCAGTTTGTTGCAGACCTAGTTTGGTTCTTCCCCAATATCTGCTTTTATAGTTGTATCTGATTTATTAGCAGTTCTTACCCAAGTCCATTGCAGAATGGAATGGGTTGGTTTTTTTTTTTTTTTTTTTTTCTGGTGGCCAGGGATTGCTTGACCCTGAAAGACTTGTGAAGAAAACATGGAAGGAAATGGGATCGAGCACATGCGGCACAATGGAGAAGAAAACGAAGTTTTAGTTTTTAAAATTATTGCTGAAACTGCTTTTCTCAATAGGCATTTGGCACAAACCAAGAGGATTATGCAAGTTACATTATGAACGGAATCATCAAATGGGGTGACCCGGTTACTCGAGTGTTGGATGATGGGGAGCTTTTGGTCCAGCAGACTAAAAATAGTGATCGTACACCACTGGTTAGCGTCCTTTTGGAAGGTAAGGGTAAAAAAGGGCAAGATGACCTTAAAACTTTTTTCATTGTATGTTTAAAAGTGATTCGGTACCTTCCAGAAGGTAAATGATTTTAAGCTCTAAAAATAAGAACCCATACTATGTACCAGTATGCTGTGCAAACTAAAATTTTCTTAGGGTGGAGTGTTATTGATGAGTGATAGTAATTTTTTGATAGGGTTATATCTAAATTACTCTTGTACTTGATAGACTGAATGAGACCACATAGAACTTGATTCAGTTAAGTAAGTCTCTACTACTTGCTATATTTTAGATATTGAACTGATTGCTGCAAATATAGACACTCAGATGTTCACTCTGAGTTATGAAACAAGATTTGTAAAGAAATTCTTAAATACCATGTACATGTGTAAAGGTGTGTATGAATACAAGTCATTTTGCCCAGATTGGACAGAGAAAACTAAAGGTGATGTTTAATTTAGATGTTAAAGAATTAGTTAGAATTTTATCATAAAGGGGAAAAGACATTCCGTTTGTTGTTTTTTTGTTTGTTTTTGTGGAACCGGGGTTTGAACTCAAGCCCTTGCGCTTGCCAGGGAAGGGCTTATTCCACTGAGCCATCTCCCCGGTCCCCCAAGACATTCCATTTGAATGACAACAGAAATGTATTGTGAGGCCAGTGTCAAGGGAATCTAACCCCTTGGGTTGGAGTATGAAGTCTCCCTAGAAGAAACACAGGTACATGCGATGCAGGCCCTGTCCCCAGGTGTGCTAAGCTGACTGCTGAGACTGGGTGTAGTGAGACCTTGTACCAAATAGGTTATTAAAAAAAATGAAGCACCAGAAGCCAAAAGATGAGAAGGTAGGGAGAATGTTTTTGGCATAGAGACCAGCAAATAAAATATCACTGGTCAGAAAAAAGCTAGAGACAGAAAGATTGGGGAGCCACAGAATGTGGGATCCATTTCTCACAAAGTCTGAGGTTTTATCTTAAAGACTTAGACTGTATCTTAGGGACTGTTGAAAGTCATTTATAGGGTTTTAAGCAGTAAAGGCATATGATCAGATTTTTTTCCAGATACTGAGTGCTTTATGATGGGGAATGAATTACAGAGGCAAAAGATATAGGTGGACCAATGGTTAGAAGAAGTTGCATAGTCTTAGTGGAAGCTGTTCTGTTAATGTAGTGTAGTAGAGACGAAGATAAGTAGATGATTGAAAAAGAGCTAGGATGAGGGCTGGGGAGATGGCTCAGTGGAATAAGCGCTTCCCTGGCAAGCATAAGGGCCTGAGTTCAATCCCCGGTTTTGCCAAAAAAAAAAAAAGAAAGAAAGAAAGAAAAGAAAAATAGCTAGGATAAAAGGGACTTGTTAAAAATTATTATCAATCATAATTAGGCTGACATTCTTTTATTCCTTCCTATTTGCCAGTTACTTTATTTTCATGTTCTTTGATCTCATTTAGACTTCATTTCTGCCCTATGAGAGTACATGACAGTAGATTTGTGATTTGTCATTGTATGTAGTACCCTTCAAGCCATCCGGGTGGATAGACTCATCTACAGAAAGGGTATCAGCAGGCACAGGGCATACCTGTAATTCTAGCACTCAGGGAGGCTGAAGATTGAAATTTCCAGCCCACCGAGAGCAACTTAACAAATTCCTGCCTCAAAATTAAAAAAAAAAAAAAGGCTGAGGATATAGCTCAGTGGTAGAGCACCTGTAGGTTCAACCCAGCTAGTTGTTCCCAAAAAGGAAAAAAAGGGGGGAGGGTAAACAAAGGATGTGAGTGGATATGGAAGGGGGATTAGAGCTTATTTCTGAGGTGTACTAATAATTTAGGACAAAGCAGAGCAGAAAGAGTTGACAAAGGAGACAAAGTGGGAGCCAGAAGAGAGGTATAGGAAGAGAGAGCATGTGCTGTCAGAGAAGCCATGAATAGAAAGGCACAGTATTTTGAAAAAAAGAGGCATTGTCACTTGTACTGACTGCTCCTAACAGGCCAACAAAGACAGAGTATGCATTGGGGTTGGTGATGTGAAGGTCTGATCGATGTCATGAGGTTGGGAGCCAAGTTCAGTAAGGTTGGATGAAGAATGAAGCAGTCAGGGGAGGTTAACAGAGTTCCATTTTGAAGGGAGAAGAAGAGATGGTGTTGTGTGCTATAAAGTCCAGAAAGAGTGTATTTATTTTTGTTTGCTGAACTATCAGACCAGAGCCTGTATGTATGTTGAAAAAGCTTCAGAAAAGCTTGCAGGAGGAGAGAGGATCAGTCACTAATGTCAGATTCCAAAGAAGATGGGAAAGGATTGACTGGTTTATGTTTGGAAGAGGGACATATTTTCTAATATATAACAGGGAAAAGTGGGGTTGTCTAAATGCAGGAAAGTTTCACAGATTTGGTTACCTTTATTAGAGGGCCTGAGTCTTTAGAATTCTACCTTTTTATGACACATTTGCTTCTAATGAGACAATTTTTCCCTACCCTAAGTATCTTCTAAGCTTTTTTGTGTTTTTGTTAAACAATTTGATAAAATAATGCAAATACTGATGCATTCTTTTTTTAATCTCTCTTTTTAAGAAGCAAAACTCTCATACTTTATATATTTAACCAGAAATTTGAAAGATTAAGCCTATATGAGGAAGTAAAAAGGCATGTATGTATTTCACCATATTTTTGAGAAATGCTAATCAGTTCATTAAGTGTAGTTGCTAATAAATAAAAGGAAACATGTCTGCCATGAACCTGTCAGGAAATGTTAATGAGCAACTAGTTGAGACCTCAGTATGTCATGGATAAACGTTTAAACTTGTTTGACTCCTCTTTGCTTAGGTTGGCTTTTTTCCCCTGCCTTGCTCATATCTTCATGCAGGCCCTCCTCACAGTGGAAAGACTGCATTAGCTGCGAAGATTGCAGAGGAGTCCAACTTCCCCTTCATCAAGATCTGCTCTCCTGATAAGATGATTGGCTTTTCGGAGACAGCCAAGTGTCAGGCCATGAAGAAGGTATCGGGACTTTTATGTTCTAATTTCTTGCCTCTTAGATGTCTGTGTGTACATGGCATGTGCACACAAATAGACATACACATATGTATACTTTTGTACAGATTAATATAAAACCTGTGGTAACTCTGTTCTCAAGTGCTGCTAAAATTATCAGCGGAATTTGGGAAAAAATTGATCTGTTTTTTTTTTTTTTTTAACTTTGCCTGTCTGCCTACCTGCCTTTCCACCCTTCCTCTCCACGTGCGCGTGTGTGTTAACTGGGAATTGAACTGAGGGTCTCATGTATACTAGGCAAGCACTTGCTATTGAGTTATATCCCAGCAGATTCTTTTAAATTTTCTAGTGTATTTTTTTGCACTTTTAAAAGAATATCTTAGGAGCCAGCAGCATAACTGCCTTCCTGGAAAACACGAAGTCCTGAGTTTATTCACCGGTTCTTGGAGCTGGGGTATAGTTTAGCAGCACAGAGCCTGCCTGGCAAGTGTGAGGTCCTGAATTTCATTCCCAGTACCAAAAAAAAAGAATGTCTTAACTTCCAACTTACTCTTTGTTGAGTGCATATTAATTTTCTTTTTATTTTCAACTTGCTGATTTTTTTTAATTTATTTTTTTATTTCATTGGTACATTTTAGATACATGTAATGATAACATTTATCACAGTGAGTTTATACTGTACAGGATATACGTTGCTTCTTTTTTGTCCCGTTGTCCTTCCCTTTAACCCTTCTTCCCCTCTTTATTTGAAAGAGCTTTGCTTCTGTTTTTTTCTTTCTATTCTTTTTTTCCCTTGTCCTCACCTTTTCCCCTCCCTCCTCCTTTGTTAACCTTTCTCATTTGAACATTTTCTTCCCATTTCCATATTAATATACATTTTAGTCTTTGTTTACACTTTTAGTTTCTCAAACCAGGGGTCAGGGATATAGCTCAGTGGCATAAGCGCCTGCCTGGCAAGTGTGAGGTCCCGTGTTTGATCCCCAGCACCTCCCCCTCCCCTTGAAAGAAGAGAGAGTTTCTCACACTAGAGAAACAATGTGATGTTTGAACATATTGTCTGATTTATTTCAAAGAGTATGGTCTCAAGGTGCATCCATTTAGTTAGAAATGTTTATCTTTATGACAGAGTAGCACTTCATTGAATAAAAAAAACAAATTTTCTTTATATATTCATCAGTTGATGGGCACTTGGACTATTTCTAAGGTTTGGCTGTTAAAACTGTGCCACTATAAACATTGGTATACATATATCACTGTGGTATGATGCTTTTACTTCTTTCAAGAAGATGCCAAAAAGAATAGCTGTACCAAATAGAACTTCGAGCTTTAGTTTTTTGAGGAATCTCTACACTGATTTCTACAGTGGTAGTACCACTCTGCACTTCCACCAACAGTGGAGAAGAGTTCCTTTTTCCCCAAAGCCTCTCTAGTATGTGTTATTGGTTGATTTCTTGATAATAGCCATTCTTTCTGGATATAAGATGGAATCTCAGCATTGTTTTAATTTTCATCTCTCAAATGACCAGTAATGTTGAACATTTTTTCATGTATCTATTTGCCATTTCTATTTCTTTATCTGAGAAGTGTCTATTAATTTCATGTGCCCATTTTTGGATTGGGCCTTTATTTATTTATCTTGAGTTCTTTTTATATTCTAGATATTAGTTTTTTGTCTCAGGCATAGCAGGCTAAAAATTTTTTCCCACACTGAGATTGTCTCTTCACTGTGTTAATGGTTTCTTGTACTGTGCAAAAGCATTTTAGTAAGATGAGATCTCAGTTGTTGATTCTATCTGATAGAGCCTGTGTGATTACAGATTTTTTTTCATAAAGTCTTTACCTACACCAATGTTAAAGTTAATTTTTATCTTTTAAATATTTCAAAAATTTGCTTAAAAAGAAGCATAGATGGATTTTTTTAAAAAATGTTTTTATTAATGTACAAAGTCAAACTATTTGATAAAGAACATAGATATATCTCTAGGAAGATACTTTCAAAAACTTGTACAAAAAAGATAGTAGATAACAAAATCCTCTAGGTAACTTAATGTAGCCCTTATTCTTCCTTTTTGCTTTCTTTCTTTCTTTCTTTTTATTTATTTATTTTTTTGTACAGGGTCTCACCATGCAGCCCATGTTCACAGCAATCCTCCTGCTTTCTGCCTCCCTAGTGCTAGGATTACAGGCCTTTTTCTATCATCTTCATAATAAAGCCATTTAGAAACATCAGTAAAGTTAGAACAACAGAAATACAGTTCTAGAGCTGAAAAGACTATAAGACCGTCTGGCCCTTCTTGCATTCAAGCAAGTGCCAAGGAAAACATTTAGAATACTAGATTCTGTTAATTATACTGCTGTTCAAAACACAATCAATGATTAAGATGCAGTAGCTGTTAATCTCACTTGTTAGCTAGTTATTCCTTTAATATGCTAATTTTGCATATTCCCAGATAGTACAGAAGTTATTTTTATATCCAACTGAAGTATTAAGTTTAAAATATCTTGTGTGTTCTTGATCTTTTATACATGTGAACTCACTATAATTCAAAGAGATAAGGAAAAGTAAAATCAAAACCAGAGAAGTGAACCTTAAGGATTGAAGTGTGCTGCCCACTAAAACAGCTCAGTATTCTTCAACCTTGCTCCTAGCCCTCACTTTATAGTGATGTAGGGTAGAAACACTACTGTTTTTTTTTTTTTTTTAAGAAAGAGGCTAGAGCCAGGCGTGGTGGCGCAGGCCTGTGATCCCAGCACTCGGGAGGCTGAGGCAGGAGGATTGTTGTGAGTTCAAGACCAGCCTGAGCTACAAAGTGAGCTTAAGGCCAGCCTGAACTGCATAGTGAGAACCTGTCTCAAAAAGACAAAAAAAAAAAAAAAGAAAGAGGCTAAACAGAGAAATACATTAAAAAAGAATCAGACTGTCAAAAAACAGGTTTGAGAAGTTCATTTTTTGGTTTTTGGCAGAAAATTGTTTGTGAAGAGTGTTTGCAGTAGATGCAGGAAGCAGAACTTAAGCCAAAAGCAATGAAACATCAAAATTTCTGATACTTTAAGACTTTTGAAACTGAGTGTAAACAAGAGGGAAATGTCAGGCAGAAAGCACTTGGAATATCATATTCTATTTCAAAGATGAAACCAGTAGTACCAAACTTTCCCAGGAATATATGGATAAAATAACCACGACTAATAATTCCTTAGATTTAAGTAGCAATTATTTTTGGGTATTCTTTTATTGTTTGTTTTTGGTGTTAGAACTTGAATCCAGGGACTTGTGCCTATGAGGCAAGTACTATAAATTGAACTACAACCTTCCCCTTGCTCCTGTAAAAGGAAATCTTTTTTTTTTTTTTCCTTTTTTTGGCAGAACCGTAAATTGAACTCAGGCCCTTGTGCCTACCAGGGAAGAGCTTATTCTATTTAGCCATCTCCCTGGCCCCTAAAAGGAAATCTTAAACTACTTCTGGTGCACATTTTAACAATAGCTCTTAGAGCTGAATATGATGGTGCGTGCCTGTAATTCTAGCACTCGGAACAGGCTGATGCAGGAGGATCACCACCAGTTTAAGACTTGACTGCACTACACAGCAAGACCCTGTCTCAAAATAAATAAACAAACAATAGCCCTTGAAATCTGTGGCTGGTAAACTTCCCATTTAATTAAAAAGCTAATGCTGTTTGCATTTCCCTAAATCATCTACTCGTAGACTTGTTTAAAAGTAGTAGTCTTCTGTGCAGATGGTAAATTACTCCATTGCTTTTCACCAGCTGCCAGCTTCTACCTCAGATGTACTCTAAAATGTGGGTGGATGGTCCTAGTTATTTTATGAAGTTTTTAAAAAGTACTTTATGCTTCTGCAGATCAAAGCTGCTTTGTGAATGTGAGATATTATCATTTTTATTATTTTAATCTCTTGCAAATTGACTTGAAGGGGGAAGGTAGTATGCACTGACTTTAGAGGCTTAAATGGTTAAATTAATGGCTTAATAACTTACGATTTAATCTTTAAATTCTTGAAGCCTTTCAAGGTAGTTTTAGATGAGTAGAAGGGATATAAAAATAAGTGTCTATACAAGCTTATTCAAGATGATTTCGATTTGTGATTCACTGTCTGGTTCATCCATGCACTCTACAAAAATTTTTCTGTTTCAACAATGTGATGAATGTAAATTAGACATTTTTGTTTTTTCCTTAAGAGAAAAAGTATTATTCTCTGTAAAGTTTCCAACAGAGAAAAGAATTAAGCATAGGTATTTTAGAAATATATTGGAAATATTACATATCTTTCCTGTAGATACTTTTCACATTGTTACTTAATGATAGGTTGACAACAGCCTGAGGACTCAAACCAGTCTAAAGATGCTAAGTGTTCCAGTTTGCTTTTAAAAATGAAACATAAATGCCATTCTTCAGTTGTTCTAGTTTACTTCCTACCACTTTTCTTGTCCATACGTTTTTTCAATGTGAGGATGAAAAGATACTTCAATTTTTTTCAGAATGCAAATTATGTATAATGTCTTGTCAGTCTGGCAAAACATTTCTTTCCTTTTAAGTTTCACAGCCTTTTCTGATTATAAAAATAATTTAGAAAACATAGAAAGTGACATAGAAGAAAGTTAAAACCTGTATTTATATTTGTTATTCAGTTCTGTTTTCCGCACACTGTATAGAAAATCACATTGACATTATTTTTTTTTAAAGATTATTATTATTTATTTATTTTTTTAAATTTATTTACTTATTACAGTGTCTCGCTACACATCACGGATTCTTTTTTGCAGGGGGGTCAGCTCAGCCCCCCCTGGGGGGAGGGGCTGGCATGGCATGTGGGGCTGGGGATCGAACTGCGGTCCCTGAGAGCTTGCCTAAGCAGGCGCTTTAGACCGCTGAGCTATCTTGCCAGCCCCAACAATTTAACTTTTTTTTTTTTTTTTTGGCAGAACCAGGGATTGAACTCAGGCCCTTGTGCTTACCAGGGAAGCATTTATTCCAGTGATCCATCTCCCTGGCCCCAACATTGACATTATTTTGAGCTTTTTGACATACAAGCTTTTTCAGATGTCACCAAAACTTATTTCCACATTCTGTTGAATTAAATCCGTATAATATTCATTTAACTAATCGCTTTTTATTGGATACTTAGGCTATTCCAGGTTGTTTTTTTCAGTTACAAGTATTTCATAGAATTACCAAAGAAGGGAAATCATTGCTCATTTTCTTTTTCTTCTTTTAAATTTTCTTGAGACAAGATCTTGCTATGTAGTTCAGGCTGGCCTTCTTTTTTTTTTTTTTTTTTTTTTTTTTTTTTTTTTTTTTTTTTTTTTTTTTTTTTTTTTTTTTTTTTTTTTTTTTTTTTTTTTTTTTGTGGAACCGGGGATTGAACTCAGGTCCTTGAGCTTGCCAGGGAAACACTTATTCCACTGAGCCATCTCCCCAGCCCCTCAGGCTGGCCTTGAACTCATTGTGTAGCTCAGACTGGCCTCAAACTCCGTAATTCTGCTACCTCAGCTTCCTGAGTGCTATAATTTACAGATATGTACCACCACACCCAGTGCCCCTTGTTTTCTTTTTAGATTTTTCTGAGCATTTGAATTAGAATTAATATAAAAATGAATTTTGGTTCCAGCTCTACCATACGTGTTTATGACCTTACATGTTTATAACCTTAAACAAGTCACCCTATATATAAGCCTGTTTCTTTCATCTGTAAAATGAAGATATTCATGCTGCATCATAAGTTTATTATGCAAATTAAATGAAATTATAATTTATGTAAAATAATGGACTGCCTAGGACATGACGTATACTCAATAAAGTATAGCAGTTGTTTTGGCTTATTATTTTACACATACATTTCTGGTTACTTACTTAGGTTAGATACTCAGAATCAGAATTGCTGGGTAGGGAGATAACTTGCCAATCTAAGTGCCTGCCTGACAAGTGCAATACTCAAGTTCGATCCCTGGTACTGCGTGCCATGCCAGCCCTGAGACCAGGTGTGGTGGTGCTTGCCTGTAATCTCAGTGCTCAGGAGGCTGAGACAGGAGGATCACTACAAATCTGAACTGCATGGCGAGACCCTGTATCAAATAAATAAATAAACAAATAAATAAAGACTGCTTAGGTAAAAATAATATTTGAAAGATTTTAGTGTGTATTACTATCAGAGGTGTTACATAAAGATATTGATTGAGTGGTGGTAGTGTGTACTGATGTTCCCAGAACTTGCAGGATAAGACAGAAGGATCACAAGTTCATGACCAGCCTGGGCGATAGGTACTAATGATTACAAGCCCACTCCATTATTTATTTTTTCTTTTTTTTTTCTTTTAATGTATTTAGTAAAGGGTTTACAGGATCTCACTACACAGATCAGATTTATAGTAATCCTGTTTTCAGCTCCCAAGCACTGATATGCACCAATACACCCAGTCTCATTTGCAGTCTCAGTGTGCCCTGCAGGCGGGGCCAGCACAGGGAACCTCTGTCCCTGCATCTGCTTAAGCAGTTGCTTTAATCTGCTGAGCTAACTGGCTGGCCCCCACTCTATTATTTAAAAGTTGTATTAATTTACACTTGCAACTCCATCATTTGAGAGTTTGAGATCCATTACTTAAACCAAGAGAGAGTTTTTGTCAGTAGAGAGGGCTGTTAAGGTTACTTTAATGATTGCTT
Source organism: Ctenomys sociabilis (assembly GCA_004027165.1). Classification (NCBI taxonomy): domain Eukaryota; kingdom Metazoa; phylum Chordata; class Mammalia; order Rodentia; family Ctenomyidae; genus Ctenomys; species Ctenomys sociabilis. The sequence goes on along the minus strand of PVKA01005951.1, from coordinate 71,728 downwards.
GACCAAAACTGAATGAAGAAGATATAAGAACTCTTAGTAACCCAATAACAGCCAAGGGTGTTGGAGGAGTGTGCCATACATTCCATTAAGAGGTTCAAGGTATTCACAGATATTCTTTTCCATTTTGTTTGCTTCCCAAACTGGATTCTGTTCACATTTTAATTCCTTTATTGGTTTTTACATCTATGCTTTAAAAAAATCTATTTTAATTGTCCTTAGTGACATTAGGTAAACGAATGAACAAAGCTGTGGAGTTTAATTTTAGCTAATTACCTAATCTTTATGATTTCAACTAGACAATCAGTAGAGATGAAATAGAAAAATTAGATACAAGTAAATTGAACAAATTAAGTAAAAATATCAGTGATTTATAAAAATATATTCATTAATAATATGATATAGCCTTATTTTCAAAGAATTAGAAATTAATGGAAGAAATTTTCCTTTCCACTGGTTTTGCAAGAAATAATCTTCTTTGAATATACTCCTATAAATCCCACTGCAAATTGTAGTCTGCATAGAACAGCATCGTGCCTAATCCTCCTCTTTTCATGGTTTAGTCTCTACAAAGAAGAGAGCTGGAAATTGGGTCTTTTGACAGCAGTTACTAAGCAACAGAATTTGGATGTTTTTGGTTAACATCCTAGTACATCGTGTAGTTGATTTTTTTGAAGTTTGTGCATATAGCAGCTAAGAAAAGTGAATACTTCAGAAGTGACTACAGGTCTGGGTATAGCTGGGAGGTGGGTGTTGTTGTATTGTTTAATACACTGTCTTTTTGCACTTATATCTATTTGACACAAAGGAAGATGGTACAGAACTTTCAGACCTTGCAGCTTTTTATATTATTAACCATATGCATTCAGTGTCTCATGTTACATGAAAATGTAACTTTTTCCTGAAAAGTGGGAAGAACAAATTAAGGATTTTAAAGTCAATCTAGGAAAGTTTAAGTGCTTTGCCAAAAGTTTAGGTCCACTTCCTGAGGCGTTTCATTAGAAGACAGCTAATGTTTGCTTGGTCTACTCCCAAATTATTTTTAGAAACTAGAGATTATTACTGATAACACCAATTTAAATTTGCTCATTTACGTTTTTATATGCTACCAAATATGATTTGAGTATGCATTCAACTAATTGCTGACAGATTTACTACATTAGGGATTTTCTAAGCCATTAGATTCCTACTGTCATCAGATTTCTAACTGGGTTTAATTACTTTATGCCAACTACTTCAAAATGAGGTGAATGCTTTCAGCTCCTGAAAGAACTAGTGAACTTGGCTTTGCTTACCTGAGCACTAAAGAGGCTGTAGAAAACGGAGAACAGAATCTACTTAGAACACACTTTGTTTGGGTTTGTGATTTTGAAAGACTGGGATTAACCTGAAGCTAATGCTGGCGTGCTCATATTTGCATCCATACAACTCCAGAGCCTACAGCTGTTGCCCCACCCCTGATCACAGGTGGATCTAGTTTGTCTGAAGATTGCAGGAGTGAGCTGTGTGTCTGAAGAATTTACAGTGTTATGCACCATATACAGACCCGCTCCCAACTCATACATGGCAGGCGCCTGTTTCTCCTGTTCCTCAGTGCTTTGAATGTATTCAGCATATCTTGTGGGTTGTCTTTTTTTATGACATTTATATGTATGCTATACTGTCTTTGCAAGCAATAGAAGTAGTACCTAGCATTTAATGTTTATAGTCTTGTGTGCACAGCTAGCTTGTAAGATTTGGTGGTTTTTGTCCTTTACAGTAGACCTCAGACTTCCCATGCTGACCTCTGTGCCAATATTTCTTCTTTATTATTTTGCTTTCTTTTCTAACTTCTCACTTTCTCTAAGATATTTCATTTATGCCAATAACTTCACCTGCTCTTGAGAAAATTCCCAAATAAAACTAAGATGACCATGTATTCTTCAGATTGATTTTTTTTTTTTTTCAGTATCAAGGATTGAAATCAGGACTTGGGGCTTGCTAGGCAAGCACTTATTCCACTGAGCTATCTCCTTATCCCTAGATTGATTTTTTTAAAGACTTTGTGAGATAGAATACTTGTCTCTAGCTTCAGCCCACCTAGCTGCCTCTGCATTATGGCATCATTTTTCTAAGCAGGAAATAGTCACAGACAATCATGTCTAGCCTATGCTATTAGTGATGGCAAGTTACGATACTCTGATTTGTAGATTTATTCTCCATTCAGCTTTTTTACTGTTCCTTGTTTCCAAAATGAAGAAATGTCTTTGGCACCTATTTCTCTCATCACTATACTCATCCATTTGCCAAATCTTTTCAATTCTCCTAAAATATTTTTAGAACCTCTGTACTTTTCAGCACACTCACTTCTAGGCCACCATCATTTATTTTTTCTTTAAATATAGGGTCTCATTATACAGCTCAGACTCCAGTGATCCTCTTGCTTTCAGCCTCCGTAGCACTGGGATTATAGGTGTGTGCCATCATACCCAGACTTCGTAGCATGGCATGTGGTAACAGGGATCAAACCCCATTCCCTGCTTTGCCTAAGCAGATACTTAGCCCACTGAGCTATCTTGCTGGCCCCCTCAATCAACTCTTAAAACTCTAACAATAAAGTTGGCACTCACAGGAAATATGTAAGCTCCTCCATATGTGGACTTATTCTTTACCTCTTCAGTTTCATCCTTACCCATCCCTTGCCTGTATACTTCATCAGCAGCATTGCCTCTTCATTTTAGTTCTTACTAACTGTGCATCCATCCTCAGCTTTCTTTTCTGTCTCTGTGCCTCCTAATGTTAAGCACACGCTGCTTAGAATACTTTCTTCCTTTGCATTAGTCAGCTCCTGTTCTTTCTGCAGGTAGCAGTTTAGATGTCACTCCCTAAATTTAGGAGACCATCCTTGACTCCCTTAGTTCCTTTATGAGTTGGGAATAGACTGAATTAGGCTCTGGTAATGAACAACCCTAGAATCTCAGTGGTTTAACACAGTAAAATGTATTTCTTGCTCACACTGCATCCATCATGGTTCAGAAGATAAGCTCTACTCATTGTAGTTTCTCAGAGATTCAAGATAGTAAAAGTTCCATCTCACAGGTGATTCTGTGAGGCAAGATGGGAAAGACCTATGGCAAATCATGCTGTGACTCTTAAATCTTCTTTCAGAAAGTGTTATATTTCTATTCATGGTATTAACTTTGGTAAATGTAGGATGTTTCTGTTTATTATTCTGTTATCTTCATTAATGCTTAACACAGTAGTGATTAAAATATTCTTGAATGAATGAATATAACACTTCATATTGTGTGACTTCTTAGTCCTGTGTTCTTTTCTTTTACCATTTGTCCTCAATGATTTCAGCAGTCACTGTCCTGTAAATGATTTCCATACTCTAGATTCAATCAGATATCTCCAGCTACTACTTGATACTTCTTTTTTAATTTAAAAATGCATACGTGTAAATGTATTCTTTTAGTGAATTGTTACTTTCTGTTAAAGCATTAGTTGACATGAGGATACAGATATAATTAAGATAGTACTTGCTTTCTGAGTACTTACGATCCAAGATAATACAGGGGAAAAATACTGTGAATCTATAATATATACATAGTATACAAGGAAAAAGAACAAGTGACTTAGAGAAAAGTAGAATTAGAAGTTCTGTAGCTTCAGCTGTTGAGTCTGTTGAACAACTATCATTACTGAATACTGTTCTGCACAGAGTAATAAAGATAAAAATAAACGAAGTGCACTTTTTATCTAACTCACGATCCATTGTGGATATAGGTAGCTAAAGAGAAGAGGTTAGATGAAATTTTGATGAAGTGTGGGCTAATGATTGAGAGATAAAGGAAGTGAAACAAAGGAAAGTATTTCCTCTAGAAAAGTTTGATCTGATTAAATATCTGGAGGCAGAAATTATTGTTGTGTTGCCAGGAAAGATTTACATCTGAGGAACTGAATTAGGATGGTGACAATGAGAATCTATTATGGTAACTTTTCTTAATTGTTATAAATACTTTAAAGACCAAGTATACACAGACTTTTTAATATTATGGTTTTGATCTACTTTATTTATGTACCTAATTCTAAAGCTTCAGTGGTTAAAATATATTCACTAAAGAATATTATGACACTTCAAGTAAGATGTGGATGAGAGCCAGGGCAGGAGTTACTGTCTTGGTGCATTGCAGCTACTTATAAACCAGAGAGATTAGGCTGGATGCAGAAATAAATTCGTACTTATGACACCAGTGGGATATACTGAACTTCACTGATAGCTTATAGTTTCTGGAGTAGAGACCCACATTATTTTTATTTACAGAAGGGCTGGTATCAAGCCATGAGCACTTATATTTAACTTATACATAAACTAATTGTATCTGAATTAGAATTGGTCTCTATACCAAGATTTAAGAGCTTCTTTCACTGCTTCTTTTAATTTGTATTTCATTGTCTGTGTTATCTTTGGGTTTTATTTTTGGGTTCAGTTTTATACATGTATTTGCCTGCTTCTTCATTTCTAACTTGTGGTGTGGACTCATTAAATTTCTCAAATTGGTCTTGAACTCCTAGCTTTAAGTGATCCTCCTGTCTCAGCTTCCTAAGTACCTGGGATTACAGGTATATGTCATGTGCCTGGCTGGGTAACTGGTTTAAGTTCTTCTGTATACTCTTTCCATTGTTGTCTTATTTGAAAGACCAAGTGGGATTACGATCCCACTTGGGATTCTAGTCTTTCATTGTTGTTCCTGCCTAAAAGAACCATACATTGTGCAAGTAATGAATGATGCCCAGTTTATTCTGTGTATTCCTTCTCGTTCCATCTAGCACCTGAATTACAACTGAAATGCTCCTGACATAAATGTGAGAAACCAATTTGATAACATGACACAATTTCTTAGTTGATTCTTTTGTTTCTCAAGATGCCCAGGTATCATATCTACAGCTCTTAATCCTGACACAGCCTTAAGTTGCTCTCTACTCAGCTGTAATTAATTTATGTTATCTTGGACAAGTGATTTGACTTCTTGGGGCCTCAATTTCCTTATAAGAATTTTTTTCAGATCTAAAACCTTATAATTATTAAATTTAATTTATTTGTAGTCTGAAGCTTTACTGTGCTTTATTTAGGTGTCACTCAAGAATTAAATAAATTTGATGTCTTTAGAAATTGTTATTATATGGAATGTAGAGAGATAAATGATTTTGCTTTCTTTCAGATCTTTGATGATGCATACAAATCCCAACTCAGTTGTGTGGTCGTGGATGACATTGAGAGATTACTTGGTGAGTCATAATGTTTCTCATTGTACTCTGCCCATTACCACTGAAGTGTCAAGTATTACAAGAAACATAATGATATTTATAAACTGTAGAGCAGTAGAAATCCTATTCTTTATCTTACAAGAAAATATAAATTATCTTAGGCTGGGGAAATGGTTCAGTAGAATAAGTGCTTCCCTGGCAAGTGCAAGGGTATGAATTCAATCCCCAGTTCTGCCAAAAAAAAGAGAAAGAAAATATAAATTATCTCATATCTGATGTCAATGATAATATTCATGATAAAATTATTTCTGACCTCACTTGCATTATAAACTAACTGTTATAACATCTCATATTATTTTTTGTCTTCATCAGTGTATTGTGCCCATAACAAATGATTATTACTTTCGTTGGTGGATATATTTGCTTTTCAGTCCTTCTGAGTTGCCTATAGCTCAGAGATCCATTTGTAAACTTTGACAGAATGCAAGAAGCTTTAGGATCAAGGTGAAATCCATAGGTTCACCAAAGCTTTTAGGACAGAAGTTGTAAGTTGTCTGTATCTTGGTTTCTGCTCTTTTATCAAAGATGAGAATACCTTTTTTTGCTTATCCACAGAGTAATTTTGCACAGAAAGGGAATAGTAAATGTTGAAAACATTCTGAAAGTTAAAAGTATTTCTTGTTTTTTTCAATACAGGGTCTCACTACAGAAATCAGACTCAGTGATCCTCCTGTTTTCCACCTCCCAAACCCTGGGATGATAGGGACACACTACCATGCCCAGTCTCGGTCAGCCATCTCAGCGTGCTCCAGAGGCAGGGCTGGCACAGCACACCAGGGATCAAACCCTGGTCCCTGCACCTGTTTCTGCAAGTGCTTTAGTCCACTGGCTATCAGGCCAGCCCTAAAAGAACTTTATAGTAACCTTTAAAAAAAAAAAAAAAACGAGAAAAAAATCTTTAAAAATATTTGTTGACATTTCCTATATTGAAGTACAGTTTAATAGGATACAAAGATAAGTAAGACTTGGGCCTGCCTGATAACTCAGCAGACTAAAGTGCCTGTTTAGGCAGCTGCAGCTGCCTGGGATTTGATCCCTGGCCCGCAGGGCGCACCGAGATGGTGATTAAGATTGGGCACAGCTCTTAATTCCAGCTCTTTGGGAGGCTAAAAACAGGAGGATCACTACAACTCCAATCTACATAGTGAAACCCTGTGGACCTGGTAGACTGTCCTAAATACGTTAAAAAAAAAGAATAAGACTTAATTTCTGCACTCAATTCAGAAGTAAACTAGAAGTAAATACCAGATAATTCTTGTTGCTCTTACATTTTATTCATTGTAAAATTAAATTAATCTCACATAAATCATTATAATAATTAATCAGGGTCAAGGAGCTAACTCAGCGGCATAAGTGCCTGCCTGGGAAGCACAAGGTCCTTAGTTTGATCCTCGGTACCAAAAAAGGAAAAAAAAAAAGAATCAGGATAGGATAGTAAACTCTGCTGGAATAAAAAGTCAACAGGGCCTGAGAATACTATTTAACACCTGATTAATCTTTCTTAAGTTGCTCATAGTAATGTAGCAATGATTTTAAGTTAGCTATTATATTTTCCTCATGATTTTTGGACTTAATTAGGTCTGCTATTGTTTATTTTTTGAAGTTTTGGTGATGTTATAAAGCAAAGCAGGTATATCTGTGAAATCTCCTTAAATTAATAGTTTTATCTCATGACCTTGGTTTCTGGTGTGCTATGTTTGATTCATTCTCAGACCAGTTTATAGGATTATTTCTTTAAAAGCTTTTAGGCACATACTTATAGCTCTGTGTAAATTCCTTTATCTAAACACAATTGAGATGTGTGGTCATAGCAACACTACTATGTCAGGAATGTGTGCCCTCTGAGTATATTTTCACTTCTATGAATAGTTATTTTCTGCATTTGTTTGTTCATTTATTCAGTAGCATTTTTTGAGTCCTTACTACTGTGCTAGAAGTATTAGCACAGAAAAATAAGGTGTTGCTTATCTGTTATAATATACACAACTGTGGCAAAAACTAATACAAAGTAGAATGTGTATGTATTTGGCTTCAGAAGTTCATGTCTGCAGCTAGCTCTAAGCACAAGGCTGGGTTCTTATGCAATGTACAGAAAAAGTTAAGGGTGACATTCATGTAGAATCTTTTCAGAACTTTTTATTTGGTACAGGGTCTCACTACACAGCTTGGATTCTTAGTGATCCTCCTGTTTTCAGCCTCCCCAGTGCTGGGATTATAGGCTTGTGCCACCATGTCCAAATTTGGTGGCCAGCTCAGTGTGCCCAGGGGCAGAGCTGTCATAGCAGGTGGTACCAGGGATTGAACCCTGGTCCCTGAGTTTGCCTAAGCAGGTACTTAAGTCCACTGAGCTATCTCACTGGCCCTAATGTAGAATCTTGAAGTATTAGTAGAAGCTTATTAGGAAAAAAGTTCCTTTCACCATCTGAGTTAGTGGTTTTACCATTATTTTGGTTATGTTAAAATTTCTTATCCCACTCAGTACTGGAGACTATACTCCAGGGCCTTTGCATGGAGCTACCTCCTAAGCCCTTTTTTATTTATTCGAGACAGCATCTTATGAAGTGATGAAGTTGCCCTGGCTAGGTTCACACTTTTGAACCTCCTACCTCAGCTTTAGTACTCCAAACAAATTTTTTTTTTTTTTTTTTTTTTCCGGAACCGGGGAATTGAACTCAGGTCCTTGTGCTTACCAGGGAAACGCTTATTCCACTGAGCCTTCTCCCTGGCCCCTCAGCTTTAGTACTAAGATTAGCCTGTGTACTGCTCTCTCCCCAGCTCCCTGGCAGTCATTTTCTACCATTAAGTGTTATTGTCAATATACTGTACTGCTCTGGTTTGCAATAATTTCTTCTTTTTTTCTTTTTTTTTTTTCTATTTAGAAGAGTTTATTGAACGTCATTCTAGCATCACATTTATCAAAGAAAAATGTTTCCCTGATAGCACACTTTCATTTTACGTTGCATATATTAACATTTTTCATAGTAAAAATACAATTAAATATGAAATTAGTAAAACGCAGCATATAAAACTTCATGCTGAGCAAAAACAAGGCCAAAAGGTTATCATATATCTATAGAATAGCTTTCATAACACGTTTCCTATGTAAATCATATTTAAATACAATTTTAGAACCATATTTAAATATATTTCAGTTTGTTAGCTTTAGGCATCCATTCTTCTGTCTCATAATCTGCTCCTTTGATTAAATTGATAACGTTTGTTAGGATTCACAGAATGTATTAAAAAAAATAGCAATTATTTCTCAAGGTTTGAGAAATCTGGTCCACCTTTAATGTAGTTTCCTGAGATTTCTGTTCCACTGAAGTCAAAACCAGGATTTTCTTTCTGGAACCTTTCCAACGTAAGCTTTCTCTGCATTTGGTCCTGCACCCACGGATCAGCAGTGTATTCAGATTCTAGAAGAGAAGTCCAACAGTTTGCTGCATCTGTCTTTGTCTTAGTCAGAACAACGCGGACCATTTTTCTGTCCTCCAAGTCCATGTTCCCTCATCAGCTATGGTAGAATCAAAGAGTTTGCCCTTCAGGATCTCGCGGCCCCCCACGGCCAGCGCCACATGCCGGCTCTGCAGGTCACACTGGATGTCCTGCGTGCGGTTGCTCGGCGGCACCTGAACTTCAGTGAACACCTCTTCCAGGGTCTGGTACCACTGGCCCCACGGCATCCCGCACAGAACCACCCCACTGCGCTCCTCAAACGGGGTGGACATCCTGCAGCCCAGCACACCTGGTGGACGCGCCGCAGCTCACGTGCACACCACGCCCGCCTTACCTGGTTTGCAGTAATTTCTTAGAAATGTTTGGTGAGGGTCTGGCAGTGTAGCTCGGCAGACTAAGCGCCTGCTTAGGCAAACACAGGGACCAGGATTAGATCCCTGGCACCACATACCAGGCCAGCCCTCTCCCTCACTGAGCCGGTCACCAAGAGATACCAAGACATGGTGGCACATGCCTATAATCCCGTGCTGGGGAGGCTGAAAACAGAAGGATTACTATGAGTCTGAGCTGCATAGTGAGACCCTGTACCAAATACATAGAAAAGAAAAAGAAAAAAGAAATGCTTGGTATTTACCTGGATATTTTCTCCCTTTAAAAATACTGTTTCTGGGGGCCAGGGAGATAACTCAGTAGAATAAGCGCTTGCCTGGCAAGCGCATGAGCCCGAGTTCAATCCTTGGTTCCACCACCACCACCTCCCAAAAAAAAAGTTTCTGTAAACCAAATACGATGTTTGGATGAACTCAGAATGATTACTTAGATTTTTCAAAGTATTTACAGATAAGTATTCTTTTTTTTTTCCATTTAAGTATTCTTATGTGATATTTTAAGCATTAGGTAATTTGATGTATTTTTTATTGCAAATAGTTGACTGACTTATTTTAGGAAGATTATTATTTACTCTTAATAATAAAAAAATCTGAATATTTAGATATGTGCATATGTGCATTGAATCCCTAATCACAATGTTTCTCTTCCAGATTATGTTCCCATTGGCCCTCGATTTTCTAACCTGGTATTACAGGCTCTTCTTGTATTACTGAAAAAAGCACCACCTCAGGTAAAAGAAATAAACTAAGGAATATTTTCAGTTTTTCAACAGATTGCATATAATGGTACATAGTCTGAATGAACAGATCATATATATTAGTTTAAGGGCCAGCCAGACAACTCAAGGGCCAGCCAGATAGTGCAGCAGATTAAAGCATGCTTAGGCAGACAAAGGGACCAGGGTTTAATGCCCGGCATCATGTGCCACACCAACCCCAAACCCAGGCAGGGCTGAGCTGGCCAGAGTCTGGGGCATAATGCACACGCCCATAATCCCAGCGCTGGAGAAGCTGAAAAGAAGAGGATCACTATGAGTCTGAACTGCATAGTGAGACCCTGCAACAACCAAATATATTAAAAATAATAAAATACAATATATGGAAACTACTTAATGTTAAGCTGGTAAGACTAAGTTTAAAAGTATCTGTGTGCAGTCAGACATGATGGTACAAAAATACTGTCATTATAAGATTCTCCAGAAAAAGAGCATTAAGATCCTTTTAAATCACTGGGCATCTGGCATAGAGGCTTATCATGAAATATTCAAAAATATATATGTATGTAACTTACTAAGTATGTATTTTTTAAAAGCATTTAAATGTCTTGTTTTTGTGGGCTAGAGTGTTTTTGTGTTGCTAGAATGTAGATAGGGTATAGTTAGACAGAAAACATTCAAAAACAAGTACAGTTTTAATGGCCAACAAATATGGCAAGATAATCAGCATTAATCATTCAAGAAATGCAGATCAAAGCTAATACAGTGAGATCCACTAGGATGACGGTCATATAACCCAAAAGTCATATAATAAGCCCTGGTGAGGAGATGGAGAAATTGGAACTCATTCACTGCAGTAGGAATATCGAAATTGTGCAGCCTCTGGAAAACAATTTAGCAATTCACATAAAGGTTAAACATCAAGGTTACCAAATGCCCCATCATCTCCACTTCTACTTGTATACCCCAAAGAATGAAAGTATATGTACTCAAAAGCTTATAATAGATGTATGGTTGTAGCAATGTTCTTTGTAATAACCAATAATTGAAATAATATAAGTATTTGTTCATTAAATGAAATAAAATCTAGCATAGCTATGCAGTGGAATATTAAGCAGCAATAAAAAATGCAATGCTGATACTTGCCACAACATGAACCTTGAAAACAAGCTATGTAAAAGAAGCCAATCAGAAAAGATCACACACTGAATGATTCTGTTGCATGAAATGTCCACAACTGGCTTAGACACAGAAAGTAGTTCAGTGGCTGCCCAGGGCTAGGAAGGATAGATGGGAAGAATGGGTGGTGATTGCTAATAGATTTTCTCTTTGGGGTGATTAAGATATTCTAAACTGATTGGGACAGTGGTTTCACATACTGTGAATAGACTAAACTCCATTGAATTTTATACTTTAAACAGATAAACTGTGTGGTAAATGAATTTTATCTCAGTAAAATGGTCTTTTAAAAAAAAATATGGTTTCACAAGCCACTTAAAAGATGAAAGTAGAATGTGTTAAACTTAAAAGGTAAGTATTGGCTGTATGTGGTGGTATATACTTGTAGTCCCAGGACTCAGGAAGCTGAGGTAAAAGGATCATTGCAAGTTCAAGACCAGCCTGGGTTACAAAGTGAGCTCAGAGCCAGCCTGAACTGCATAGTGAGACCTTGTCTCATGAAGACAAAAAAATAAAAGGTGAGTATCCAAGGCACATGAGTTGGGAGAAATCTTAGAAATAGCAGCTAGATCACTAGAAAGGGATGTGACAATTTCTGTAAGAACTGAAGGGGAAGGGCATGAAAATATGGAAGAAATAAGAGATCTGGTTGCCTAGTAATTGGAAATGGCCGCTGTTCTTTTAAGGGATACCAGTTTTGTCATTAATCAGAATTTGGTGACCCTGACCTGATCCACCATATAAGAGAATTCATGGCAAGGGAAATTAGTATGTGTAACGTTTCTAGTTGGCATATATTTAGTAGACTAAAATGTGCCTTGTCTTATCTCCATGCTTTCTAAAATTAGTTTATATTTCTCAAGAAAGTAATTTTTAGGCTGATCCACTGCCAAAACCAGTTGTCATTCTGAAGTGAAAACATTCACTCACTTTACCAAAAATCATGTCAATTTTCAGATGCTTTCAAATAAAAGTATGTGTATCTAAATGATGTAGGATATCGTAGTGTGCTAGAAAATTATTATGTATCACTGGAAAGAAAACAAAAGCTATGTGCTTTTTTCTTAAAAAGAACTGTGTATGTATACAATGCAGCAATCCTATCAGTCACAGAATCCTTAATATTGTATTTGTTGTAATTCTAGCTTCCACACAGAAAAATTGTGTGTGCATGTGTGCACATGTTCAAATAAAGGAATCCCTCCAGGGGCACCATGTTGTTATGTATCAAGATATTCTCTTTTCCACTTTTACCCCTCCCCCACCACCTCTAAATTGGCTTATTAAAACTGGTTCACAAGCCCTTCTTTTTTCCCTTTGTGGTTGCCTTCCTCTTGAATTTTCAGTGCAGAACTAAAAATTCAAGTCAGATTTCAGTCACTAGGATGATTTTCTTTGAATTTTAAATTTTTCATAATAAATGCATAGATTTTTAATGAAGCTGATATTCAATGGATTTGCTTTAAATTTAATTGGAGTTAATTTCATGATTGATTTATTAGCCTTTTGAAAGTATAAAAAGTGGTATCTGTAGTTCATGAAGACTGAAAAACATCATCACATTTTGTTTAGCATCTTTTTAAAACCAATTAAAAGCTTTTCTAAAATGGATTGAACAGGAGAAAATAAAACATGTTCCCTAGGTCTTTATTTCAATCAAGTTTCCCTGTGTTCTGCAGGAGAAGAGATCGAGGGGGATAGAAAAATTGAAAAGGGCTGTCCCAGCAGGGCGCCACGCTGGAGAAAAGGGTTTCTCTGAGAACTCAGCAGCAGCAGCTCAGAAAGCTCCCAGCCTGCTTCATCTACATGCAGAGTCACACAAGGCATGGGGGCGCTCACCGGCACACAGAGGTTTCACATGTGCTTCCCTGCTGATTCCTGTGAAAAGCTAACAATTGGCTTGGAGGGTAAAAGACCATTGCAGTTCACCCTCCCTGAGCTGGACGTACAATTTGTCCAGTGTTAGGAAATGTCCGGCTTAGCAGTGAGAGGCCTGAAGACACCCCTCCTTCCAGTGAGATTCCTAAAGCCGTCTCTTTTACTTGATAACACTGGGGCTCTTTTCAGATTTTGCAGATTTATGAAAGTTGCTGGGGTGTGATTTTCCAGATCAGGAGGATGAAAACCTTGGTCTCAGTATCAAGGAAGAAACAGCAGTGAAGTGGGAAGGTCAGATGAACCCTCTTGTAGCCCTAGCACCAGTGCACATACCATTTTCCACAAGTCTCTAATGCTACATTTTTTTTTTTTTTTTTCTTTTTCTTTTTGGGAAACTGTGCCTGAAAAGGAGCTCCTTGTGCTGTGAAATGACATGACTTGCCAGTTTCCTCAACAAGTCTCGAGAGTAGCTTAAGCTCATTAGTTGCTTAATTCTGGGTGTACTTGACATTGCTAGAAATCAAATTGGAAGTCCTTATCTGAATGTAACAACAATAATATAGGTTCATAGAGATCCAGTCCCTTTTCAGGGACTTGCAAGTTTTTTTATATCATGGCATAGAACTTGATAAGTTGTAATGATAGACTTGAGTAAGTGGACAAGGACACTCAGTTGGCTGGGAGCCAGCTACCCCAGTTCCTTCCCTTCAGTTGACAGGACTTGATATACAAGTCCACATGTAACTCATTTGCAGCACACCAGTGGGGGCCTCTTTGGAGATTGTAAGCTTTTACACAAGAGCAGTGTTGCTCCAAATTCACAGTAGTCTTACTAAAGGTACAGGTCAGACCTAACAGCTATTAGGGTTCTAACTAAGTTATAAAGCTGTTGGAAAAAGGCACTTCCTCACTGCTTTGGTGCTTGGGAATGTTACCTAATAAAGGGTTTAGAGTCAGGAGATCATAGTAGGTGAGCCGGTAAGAATCTAGAGAATACTTGGGATGAGCACTCAGACGTACATCTGTTTATCTCTGAGTTTTGTTTTAACATCACCTGTCTGTGGGCAAGACTGCTTTGTATATAATCCTTATATGATATCTTAATGCAGTCTTCCTTCAGATATGTGATTGTGAAGACTTGGTAACATTAGGCAATAGTTCACGTTTTGGGTTGTTTAGTAAAATAAGCAGATAGTGAAAGTCTCCGAATTGTGCAGGCCTAAGCATGAGTATCTTCTCATCTATCTGTTTAAAATTAACTCTGGCTAATGACTACACTATGACTCAACAAGACATATAACCACTTTAGAGAAGAGCGTTAGTCATTTTGCCAGACACATTAATTTGTAATCACTGCTGTGGTGACTTCTGCATTGCATTTTATTTTTTAAAAATGTGTGATGATTGACAGTTTAGTGACCCAGTTTTCTCATTTATTAAGTTGGTGACATTAGATAGCTACTGTATTTTATAAAATACTTAGTATTAATAGATTTTTTTAGAAAGTTCTAAGTTGGGTATGTAGATCGATTTAAAATACATTAAAAAGAGATCTGATGACTTTTTATAAAACATTGCAGCACATGTCTGTTTTACTAAACCACCAGATATTTCAAAAAGGGGGTGGGTTTGGTTTTGAAAAACACGTCTGTAATAGGCAGTAATGAATATCAAAATAAATTATTTAATTATTTATTTATTAATGTATTTAGTACAGAGTCTTACTACACAGCTCAGACTCGTAGCAATCCTCCTATTTTCAGCCTGTCCAGTGCTGGGATTACAGGCATGCATCACTATGCCAGGTCTTGTTCTTTGTGGCTGGTTTAGCTCACCCAGGGTTGGGGCCAGTGCTGCATGGGATGCAAGGGATCTAACCCTGGTCCCTGTGCTTGCCGAAGTAGGTGCTTAGTCCACTGAGCTATCATGCTGGCCCTAAAATAAATTGCAAGGTACATAGGTATACATTATCTTTAGATAATTCAGAAATATATAAATTATTGATCACTAGATAAGTGTTCATAGTCTTAAGATGAAATATTTTCTTGTAGCCAGAATGTGTCTTTATTTCCACTGACCTACATAAGTTACCATGAGAGGGCATCAGCTTTAGAAAGGTGTTGGTTGCAGGATCGCACCATGAATCAATCTAGTTTTGAGTACCATCTCTATGGATTCACTCACTGTATTGGACATGGTGTCAGAATAAGTCTTAGTTCAGATATCTTCAGGCTTTATTGCTTGACCTAATCCCTTAATTTCTTTGAGTCTATTTCTTTGTCTCTAAAGTAAAGAGAATCATTTTTGCCTTGTCTACTCCATTGAGGGTCAATTAAGATAATGTAGTGCAGGAATTTTTAAACTTAAGGACTACACAGATGTACAGTGCAATGCCATTGAATAGTCTACAGAGGTATCTTAGCTTGTAAGATGGGACAGCTAAAGAATGTAACCAGTGTACAGCCAGAGTAAATGCCCATAGAATATGAGTTCAGAGGTCCAGCTTGGAATGCCCAGGCATTGCTTTCCTTGTGTGCAATAAATGCTGAGCCAAGAAATAGGGATACTCAGCTGCCCTGGTCCATTCAGTGGGATTTAGAGCCTTGCAGAACCCTAAGACAAATACTCTGCTCTGGGGATTGGAGATTTCTGTTACAAAAGGAATAGTGAAGTAGAAACAGGAATTTCTGAGTTGAGATAAGAAACAGAGGGAAGACCAGGACTTATAGAGATTCACTAGGAGTTTATGCTATGTAATATGTACGCAGTAGCCATTAGATAAGAGTCAAAAGAGAAATGAGCCAGAACAATTCATTAATACTTCTAATATTTACTGATCTGTAGATCAGTAAATGGAACCAGAACTTGATTTTTTTCTTTTTTTTAAATGTATTTGGTACAGGGTCTCACTACGCAGCTTGAGCTCATAGTGATCTTCCTGTTTTCAGCCTCCCACCACAGGGATTATAGGTGTGTGCCACCACGCCTGGTCTCACTGACCAGCCCAACACTCCCAGGAGTGGGGCTGGTGCAGCATGTGGTGCCTGGAATGGAACCTTAGTCTCTGCACTTGCCTAAGCAGGTGCTTAGTCCACTGAGCTATGTTGCTGGCCCCAGAAGTTGGTATTAAGTCACAACTTGGTGTGTAACCAGATCACCTTGACTAATTTATGAGTGTGCACGTTTTTCATTTGTAAATAGAAACAGTCTTACAAATTGTTCTAGTTTTGAGAATTAAATGTTTAGGCTCAGCAATATAAGTGGTTGCCAGGGTCCTGAGTTTGATCCCAGTACCAAACAGAAAAAAAAAAAAAAAGAGAGAGAGAGAGAGAGAAGCACATTAATTGCCAAACAGTAAACACAAAGAAATCTAATTCCAATCCATCATAATCAAACTACTGAAAATTAAACAAAAAAGAACTTTGAAAAAAAATAGCCAGAAAATTCAGTGTTTATTATTTCATCATTTTCATTTTTAAAAAGCTCTTTTTTTCTTAAACAAAAAAAGCCAGTTGTGGTACATGTCAGTAATCCCAGTACTAGGGAGGCTGAGGCAAGAAGATTGCTGTGAGTGTGAGGCCAGACTGGGGCCTCAAACATGGGGAAATCCTTTCTCAGAAAGCCCTCGTCACCCTACCCACCCCCACAAAAAAAAAAAAAAAAACTATCATAAAAGTAAATAAAGGCAACAAAGTAGCCAACCCGTACTAGAAAAGGTGAATTTAAGGTGGCTGCTACTAAAGAAAACCAGCCCTAGACATGATGCAGGCGGACACATAGCTGCTGCCTTTGCCTGGAGCTACCACCCATCCCTTACTCTGCAGATCCTACCTTAGCCCACATCTGCCTAACTACCTAATCTTCTTTCGCTGAAATTCTCAGGTACTGTCCTAGTATGGTTTATAGTTTCAGTTAAAAAGAAAAAAGGACTGAAGAGATGTGGCTAAATCGTATACTACTATTCCCTTTCTGTCAGTTGGCCTCCAGGCTTTCCGAATACATGTCCCTATTCAGTTAAAAAAAAAAATGCATCTGCTTTATTGTCATGTATGTTACAAGATGATGTTAATTTGTAAAACTTGAACAAAGAAGAAATGCTTTAAAGTGTGAAGTTTAAACTACTACCCTCAGCAAAATAAAAACAAAGTTAGACTGAGAATGTAGCTCAATACAAAAGCCCTGAATTCAATCCCCAGTACCACAATAAATAAATGAATTAATTAACTAAAAAGATGGTTCTATGTAACTAAGGATAAGCACTATAATTATAGGTGATTTTTTTTTTTTTGCTTTATTGCTTTCTTTTATCAGTTTTCTATAGTAAGCATACATTACCTTGATAATCAGAAAAAATAAAACTTAATATGAGCCGGGCGTGGTGGCGCAGGCCTGTGATCTCAGCACCCGGGAGGCTGAGGCAGGAGGATTGTTGTGAGTTCGAGACCAGCCTGAGCTACAAAGTGAGCTTAAGGCCAGCCTGAACTTCATAGTGAGACCCTGTCTCAAAAAGATAAAAAAAAAAACCTTAATATGTATTTAGTATGTATACATTTATTTTCATTTTTAATTTAGCATAAATCAACATTCTTTAATTACATTGTTTTGCAACTAATTTGCTGTTTGAGCACCAGACAACAAAGTAGCCAACCCGTACTAGAAAAGGTGAATTTAAGGTGGCTTTATTTTGCAGGACCAGGGAGCAAACTCATACCTTGTGCTTGTTAGGCAGGCACTTACATCACTGAGCTATCTCCCCAGCCAATAACTCTATATTTGTATCTAATGTGTAGATAATATATTTGTATCTTTTTTTTTTTTCTGTATCAAGAATTGAACTCAGGACCTTGAGTTTGCCAGGCAAAATCCTGTTCTACTGAGCTATCTCCCCGGCCTGTGTATCTTTATATTTGTATCTAATGTATATTTGTATCCATGTGTAGAATATATTTCTAATCTTGATTCTTTTCATTTCATTTCTTTTATTCATTCATTTATTTATTTTTTTGAAGAGGACTATGCAGTAGTTCAGGCTGGCCTTGAAGTTATAGTGATCTTCCTACCTCAGCTCCTCCAGTGCTGGCACTACAGACATGTGCCACCATGTCCAGCTGAATTTTTCTCTTAAAGCTGACTTAATGTAACATGAGGACCACACCCTGTGGCCCTAAGTAAATGTGTAAAAGTGCCTCATGATCCTCCCAGTTTTGGGGGGAAACCACCTAGAATTAAGCTCAGTACTATTGCCCCTCTACATTTTTGACGGTTCAATGTCAATGCCAGTACAACTAGAGTTGTTTCTTTCGCATCCAAAATATTTTTTTTTGTGTGAATTTGAAGTATTACTTTAAGAAACAACTGCATTTATTAGAGTGTGTATTTAAGAAACATTCCACACTAGAAATACAGGGTGACAGGGATGAGGACATAGCTGAGCGATATAGCACCTTCCTGGCAAGCTCAAGGTCCTGAGTTTGATTCCTGGTATGAAGAAGTAGTGGGGGCGAAGAGGAATAAGTTACTACACTACAACTAGCAGTTCAGGACCACCTGTTGTACATTTGGTGGATAAGGTGTGCCTAGGTCAAGAGGCAAATGGAGATGAACATCTTGCTCACCAAGCAGTCCACCTTGAATCTGTCACAGTAGGGTTCTCAGATTGAAATTGAATATAGGATGCTCAGTTAAATTTGAATTTAAGAAAAAAATAATAATTTTTTATTAGTAGTATATCTCATGCAATGGTTGGGACTTACCATACTTGTATCCAAGGATTTATCTGGCATCTCCAGCACTGAGAAAGATATACAGAAGTGCATTTTTGGGCTGGGGAGATGGCTCAGTGGAATAAGCGTTTCCTTGGACTTCATTTTTTTCCCTAAAGTGTAACTTCTTAAAATAGAAAGAAAAAAAAAAAAAAAAAAAACCTCACCAAAGGGAGCAAAGCTTGATATCCCATGCCTATATTCCCAGCACTTGAAAGGCTGAGGAAGGAGCATTGCCATGAGTTCTAGGCCTGTCTGGGCTATGTAGTGAGTTCAAGACCAGCCTGGGGCCCAGGGCGATAGCTCAGTAGAATAAAAGCTTGCCTGGCAAGTGCAAGGGCCTGAATTCAATCCCTGGTTCCACAAAAAAAACAAAAAAAAAAAAAAAAGAAAGAAAGAAAAAAGACCAGCCTGAACTATATAGGTTGAGACCCTGCCTCAGAAAAAAAATTTAAAGGGGGAAAAAAATCAAATGCTGCTACACTTTGGTTTAGTTAATGAATGTTATTATAAGGATCATTATGAACTATAGATTCTTATAGTAAGTGTAGCACTCAGCAAAGGGCTATTGGAATGTATAAAGGCTCTATCTAGGAAGTCATTAGGTAGACCTTGTATGCTATATCTATTGGGCATTTTGTATTTTTTCTTTCTATTTTTTTAAACTTTTTTTAAAAATGGTTTTGCTATTAACTCACTGTCAGAATATAAGTGGGTTGTTTTGGTCAGCCTGCCTCTGACAACTCTTAGTTTGCCTTTTCTGTCTCTGTGAACTAGGGCAGCCACCAGACCACAAACACTGACAGTGAGAGCAGCTAGACTGTGCCGAGAACTAGAGAAACTTGCCTATGAGCAAAGCCCTATTTATGTCCTTGTGGGCCCCTTTATCCATTTAAAACTATGTAAAATTATATTTTCTGACAGTAGATAGAAAGATGAATGCATTATTACATTAAAAGTTTTTCAATCTAAAAACATTTCCCCTTAATTTTGAAAGTAATTAGAAAGTGTTTTCATGGCCTTCTGAGTCTTAAGGGTCCTAGACAGTGTCCCTAATAGGTTGCTAAGTAAAGCTCCATTTGTTTTTTTCAGTTCTGGAAGTTAGAGAGGTTTGCTTATTTCTTTGTTCTTGTCTCTATTATGTCTAGGTCAAGAGGCAAATGGAGATGAACATCTTGCTTACATCTTAAATGAGATTGTTTAACAAGTTGGTTCCCTGATAAGTGAGGTAGTATTACTGGGGATAAGTGAGATATTATTACTGGATATGTGGGCTCCATATTCTGAATGGTTGGAGCCTAAATAAGTAAGCTGGGTTGTCCAGGGGTAAGTGAGGACAGAACCTGGAAAGGGTTACACTGACAGCAGATGCTTAAATCCATTGTAATGAAGAGAAATGTTATGAATAAAGATCAGAGATAGAAATTAAACTATACAGAATGATGAAATGATCAGAACATAGGGGATAATTTAGGGCAAAACAAGCATATCAAAGAAAGATAGGGAAAAGTCTATGGGAGCAGGATTAGGGAGCTTGGACTTTATAGTTAATCATTGGTCATCTAAGTTGTTTCTCTCTTCCGAGTACTAACCAGGCCTGACCCTGCTTAGCTTCTGAGATCAGATGAGATCGGGCATGTTCAGGGTGGTATGGCCATAGACCTAAGTGGTTTCTGATGAGAAAAAGCCCCTCCAAAATAATTCCTTGTGGCATTAAGAATACTGTGGTATGGTCAGTACACCATTATTTTCTTAATTTCTTTAGCTTAGAGGTCATCATTTTTAGGTGATACGGCTTCCAAATACATAATTAAGAGACTAGCTATTGGTGATACTAGTTTAAATTGTTACGTAGTAGAGTATGTGTAGCACACATGAGGCCCTGGGTTTGACCCCTACCACCAAAAGTTAAGTAAATAAACAAAATAAAATCACACATATAAAAACAATGGACAAGAAGGCATAATAAAAATATGAACCTTAAACTCCATTTTTACTCTAGTTCCACAGCTACAAGAGAAAGAGAGAATGGAAGAGGAGGCAATCTGTAAAAGCTATTTCATATACAAAATTCAATGATTCCATATCTTTTCGATGAATTGGTACTAAATATTATTTAATATCAAAGAATCCCCTTTGCCTATCATAAATTTAAAATTATTTGGGTTGAAGTTTCTCATTTCATTTCTCATCTGCATCATGAATTCTCTTTTTCTTCTCTCTTCCTACTAGCACCAGAAGGACGGTTACAAAGAGCTAAACTAAGAATTTGCCCCAGGGTAGAATCTAATGGCAAGTTTAAGTGTAGTTGTCTGCCTAGTCATAGCATGATTTATTTGAAACATCCTTCCTTAGGTATTCAGTTTAAACATTTCACAGGGGACAGGGAACAGACAGACACAATAGCTATAGACATTTGAGCAAGAAAAATTGACAGACAAGGTGTGCAGAGAAGCCCCATTCTTCCCTGCAAGCTTGTTTTCGTGGTGCCAGGGATAGAACCCAGGGACATAGTGTAATTAAAGTTCTCTACCACTGAACTCTGTCCCCAGTCCCTTCCTTGTTGGTTTTTAATGATAATCTGTTTTCTTGGTTTAGAGAAATTAGGAATTGTAGGAGAGAGTTAATAAAACTTGTCAACTCACAAGCCTAAATTAATAGTTTCTCATGACTCTGTATCTTTCCTGCCAGAGAAGCCTGTATTATGCAATCAGTAGCTAATCAACTGACTTAAAAAAAAAAAAAGCAGATAAAACAGCATGTGGCATCAGCATATTGCAAATGAATCACACAAGTCAGCCATTCTAGAATATTTTCTTTAAAATTATTGCCACTGTCAGAGCATGAAATACTAGGACTTATGGGTAAAGTTTCTATGAATGGTAGATATTTGCAAGCTAAACACTTGGTGTACCATGCATTTTTATGTGGCTGGAACAGAGCATAACAATGGAGGAATGTCTGCTACCCTCTAAAACTGCAATGAGATCATCATCCACTCAATACATACTTATTAATTTCACAGTTTGTATAAGGTACAGTGCCAGCCACAGACACATTAATAACATCAAATAGCAAAAGTCCTAGCCTCATGAAGGAAGACCTGCAAGAAATACAATAAATAAGTGCAGGAGTAAGCTGAATAAATAATATATTAAAAAGTAATTCCTAGAACAAAAGGAAAGGAAGAATAGGGAAGCTTGGGGGTACCTGCAGCTTTAAAAGGAAGGATATTGAGTAGGCCTGTAAAAAGCTGACATTCAAGCAAATCTTTGACAGAGAACTCAAAGGAATCATATGAGAACCTTCGGTGTGCCAGGCACACCGGGCTAAGTATTGCAGAAACACTGAGAAATGAGACACAGTTCCTACCCCCAGGGAGCAGACAGACTAGAAACTGGATTCGAGCTTGTAAGCAAATGCAGTGAAACACTGTGGTCAGGTGTAAATAATACAAGCTAAGTAAAGATATGGTAAGTTCCCATAGCAAGAATAGAGCCAAAAGAAGTGATACAAGAAAGCACCTCCTGCCAGGAAAGCTTCCTCTGACCTCTGCACTGATTCTCCCTCAGAAGTCTGCCTCACATTGAGACCCCATTACCCCTACTGCCTTGTTTGGACTTTCACCTCTCTTGGGGGTGATGACCCAAGGCTTCAGGTTTCCTCTGGACCATAGCATTGCACTAGTTAGTCTGAAAATCGGTCCTCTCATCTTCTCTAGCAAAGAACACCTTGGCCTTCTAGGAGGCTATTTCTCCTACTGCCAGTTCCATGCATTTGGGGGAGAGGAGTCTCAGGTATGTCCATTACAGATCCTAACATCCTATGTGAAAGATGGTTTTTCAGGTTTCTCTCAAGACTATCCCTCAGACTCTTGCTGCTTTTCATTCTTGCCTCTTCTGACAAGTCGTAGCATGATTTATTTGAAATATTAGCAGAGTCTCCTCTCACATTCTTTACTGTATGCTCTGCCTTATAAGTAGGTAGAATTTTTTAAATCCCCTTTTTATGGTTGAGGGGGAAGATACTGAGAGGTTGAATAATCTACCCCAAATCACATAACAGTGAATGTTGGAGCCTGTACTTTTCCCTGCTGCACCAAGCCACATGTCTGTCAAGATTCTTGCCTCTCCATTGCTTTCTGTCCTTCCCAGCCTACCTTAAAGGACCTCATAGCCATAAGATGTTAGTTACAAGGTATGGAGTCTATTCCTGGGGACACTCAACTCTTAGAATTGGCATGGTGTCCTGTGGACAGCTGTCAAGACCCTATTCCTTGTCTTTCTTGAGAACGTTTCCTGTTGCTTTTATATTAAATCTCCTTCCTTAGTTTAGCATCCCAAGTGTTCCATTACTGCTCCTTTCTCATCTTTCCAAGAGATTCTGTTTCCAGCCCTTGATACTCTAGCTCAGATAGTGCCACCACCCATGTAGGATTTCCTAGCATTAGTGGCCTGGCCTGCTCCCCATGGGCCTTGCCAGCACCCCTCTTTGCCAGTGGTGTTGCATTCCTGTGGGCTCTTGCTAGATAAACCCACTTCAAGTGACTTCACAGGTTGTGTTCAGAGTGCCATGGTTGCTTTGATTTCCACTACCAGGGGTCACATGGTAGTGACCACTGAATACTCATTTGTGAATTTTGCAGCCTAAATTATCACTTTGAAACCATAAACTAATAAGTCTTACAACTCCATAAGTACCTAGAAAGAGTAAATTCTTGTTAATGCTCTGATTAGCTAGTGTTTCATTTTTTACTTACTGGGTTTATAAATTCTATATGTTTCACTCTTATCTGCACAAACATAAAATTCTGATAATCAGAAAATAAAGTTTAAGGCCCATAGCACACAGCATTTTTGAGTTGCACTTTAAAACTCACTTCTTAATCCATCTCAGGGTTTCCAATTGTTCACAGCTAATTCTTCTTACCAAGGGTGTATTACACTTGCTCAGCATTGAATGATATGGAAAGAATGGCCTTTCTTTCTTGCATAACTGACTTTAGTTTTTGTTCATAGGTTAAAATCAGCCCTTCCATTTCACTGCAGTGTTATATTGGTGGCATTTTTTATTTAGAGGAGAAAAGCTTTCTTCCACATGAACTTTTGTTACAAATCAGTTTATTGGGGCCGATCAATGGGCCAGACCTATGAAAGGGTGTGGATTATCTGGTAGGGCCTTTGTGTGGCAAAAGGCTTAGATGCTGCTTAGTGCTTGCTCATTCTTCGCCATGTAAAGAAGTGGTTTTTTGAAGGATCAACACCTGACTGAGCCCTGCCTTTTTCATGGTAATGTTTTCACCTGAGTTGCTTCTTATGGCATGAAGAATTAGTTAACTAATACTTATTTAACCTTGGGACAATGTTTATCATAATCCGATTGCAGATAGTTGTTTTATTTAGCCCTTTTCTTTCTAGTGCCAGGACTAACAGCATTCAGAGAATGCTGAGAACATTTTTATTTTATTTTATTTTTTTGCCTCAAATGGGTTATTACTCCACTTTTTTTCTTTCCATCAAGGGGCATATTTGGGGACTATGGACTTAAGACCGGTAGCCCACACATTAATACAATGGATTTCCTTCTTGTATTGAATTTATTTCTTTTTAAAGTTGAGCCCCCACTTCCTGCTGCTGGCAGCTTTTCCCTTCACAAGCTGTCTAGTATGGTTTGTTACATTAATATTCAGAACTGGATTTTTCATGAAAAAGCTTCCATCTGAGTATTACCACTAATTAATAGACAAAATGATCCAACATAATTTAATTATTCAGTAATGTTTTTCAGTGTTTTGTCCAAGATGATGCTTTACAAGTCAAGGCCTGAACTTGCCTGGGTCATGGCCTCTTTGCAATGTTTGCAGTCTTGTTAAACAAGAAGAAAAGCAAAACATAAATTAGCATCTCCATTATAAGTTGCTCTGCATTTCCCAATCTGTCAACACTTTGAAGAGTATACTCATTGTTTAGTTACAAGTGAAGGTAGTTTTAAAATCCAGCTTTCTGTAATAAGCAGGGTCTTTCTTTCCCAGTGTCCTTGTCTACAGCGAACGTCCTCCATGAGAAAGGAGCATGATGAAGGAATTTGAACGATAGGCTGTGGGACATTAGAAGCATAAGAGAAAAGAGGAATAGCATCTATCTTTAACTGTAGTGAGCCAGAATGCAAAAGAAGGAGAATCCCTGAGCTCAGTGGTTTGGGAGCAGCCTGGGCAACATAGAGATTGTGCTTCAAAAATGGTGATGATAGTAGTGATAATGCTGTAATGAGAGTATAGCCTTTGGAATTGGTTAGCCTTAACAGATGTGTTCTGAGGTTCACCATTAGAATTTAGTGTTTAAAAGAATACTTTAGGGTGGGCCATATAGCTCAGCAGATTAAAACGCCTGCTTAGGCAGAGATGCAAGGGCCCAGAGTTGATCCCTGGGCCTGCTGTGCCCACCCCTGGTACACTAGGATTGAGACTGGGTATGGTGACACACCTGTAATCCCAGCACTTGGGAGGCTATAAACAGGAGGATCACTACCAGTCAGTCTACACAGTGAGACCCTGTCGACTCTGTCCTAAAATACAAAAATAATGAATACTTTGAGACCAGCAAGATAGCTCAGCAGACTTAAGTACCTGCTTAGGCAAGCAGAGGAACCACAGTTTGATCCCAGGCATCATATGGCATGCTGGCCCCATGCCCAGGTGTGCTGAGCTAACCACTGAGACCGGGCTTGGTGGTGCATGCTATAATGCTAGCGCTGGGGAGGCTGAAAATAAGAGGATCACTGAGTCCTGTTCAGTGAAACCCTGTACCAAATACATTAAAAAATTAAAAAGATATTTTGGCTATCAGATGTAATGGTGCTTTCCTATAGTACCAACGGAGGCTGAGGCATTAGGATGATAAGTTGAAGGCTACCTAGGCAACTTAGCAAGACCCTGTCTCAAAATAAAACAATGTATATATGTTCCAGTTCTCCATTTTGAATGTATTTATTATATATCACAAACTTACATTAATTAAAAAGAAAGGTTGGTAAGACTCCAAGGTCTAGAAGTATAGCTCAGTGTGAAGGCCCTGGTTTCAATCCTCCTTTTATATTTATACTCTTAAATATAAAAGCATTTTTTATTGCATATTATAATGGTATATATATTTTCATGTTAATTAGCTCAACACCTCAGCTTTTCTTTTGTTATTTTGCCTTTGGACTTACATATCTGTCCCTTCTGATTAGAAAATCCTTCCCCCTTTCATCTTCCTCATTGGTCCACTTGTTTCTCAAGACTTAACTCAGATCCTGTCTCCTCCACAGAAAGAAGCTTCCTCTGCTATATATTTCTTCTCTCTGCCTGACATCCTTGCACACAATGCCTCTGCCTTTCTATATTACATTGTGATTTTGTATCTATATGTGAGAATTCTGTTTTCATCTAGGAATTTGCTAAATGAAATGATAAGCATTTGATTTGTAACTAGTTTATTGAATGGTAATTACCTTGAATCTTCATATATCCTTTAATTTAGGCATACTTACATCTCAGTCAGTCACCTTTTTGCCAGTAGTTGATCGTATGAGAGTCTTGACTTGGTTTCATGTAGGCTTTTGTTCACAGTGACGTGTGAGCACATAGGCAGACAAAAACAATGACTGAGTTTGAAAAAGCTAATGTGCTTTATTGACAGTGTTGGTACAGTGTTTATAGAACCCAAATCAAAGTCATTTGAGTACTTAATCTTGATCTTACAAAAAAACTTTTATGTATTTAGTACAGGGTCTACAGGCTCTCACTGCACAGATCAGACTTCTAGTGATCCTCCTGTTTTCAGGCTCCCAAGTGCTGGGATTACAGATGCGCACCAACACACGCAGTGTCAATCGCTGTCTTGGTGTGGCCCAGGGGTGGGGCTGGCACAGCACACCAGGAATTGAACCATGGTCCCCCATCTGCCTAAGCAGGCATTTTAATCTGCTGAGCTATCTAGCCAGCCCAGTCTTGAATTTTTAAAATCTTTTTTGCTACCACATTAATGGTCATATCCTAAGTTCCTAAAATTCATGAATAAGTTTGAAGATTATGTTAAAGATTTATGTGTGGACAGAGTTTGTATCATAAATATAGTGACTTAAAACCTATTCCTTTTCCATTCTCATGAAAACTTATGTTCTTAACATGAGTTTTTATGTATTTGTGGAATCTTCTCTGTATTGTTCCAATTTTAATACATGTGCTACTGAACCAAGCACTTTTTCTTCATAGAGATGGTTGGTATATGATTTGAATGTGGATGTGGTCTTCAGCCTTGGCTCCACCATATATTAGTTGACTTTGAAGAAATCACCTACATCTCTGAGACTTTCTAGCTCTCCCCCACCCCTGTACCAGGAATCATATTCAGGATCTTGTGCTTGTCAAGCAGGCACTTGTGCCACTGAGGTATGTCCCTGGCACATCTGTGAGACTTAATAAATAAGAGATTGACATGGAACAGGTACCACAGAGAAAATAAGATTGAGTTGAAGTCTGTATTAAACAGTGAGGGGCCAGAGATGTAGCTCAGTGGCATAGCACCTTCCTGGCAAGCATGAGGTTCTGAATTTAATTCCCAGTACAGGGAGTTGGGGGGTAAGTTATTTGGACCCCTGACTGTATCACTTCCCAAAGTGCTGGCTTTATTGGCTTTGTAATGCTCAGAATGAAGATTGAATGAGTCTTCTCTGGGAAAAATTTATGCACACTGACCCTCGAGGAAACTCTTGTAATCAGCCTCATCTTACCTGTGTATGCCATAGTGAAGCCCTCAAACAGGGAGCATTTAGTCATTAGTTTAAATGTAGACTCTCAAGTCATTATCCACTTGAGAAAGCTTCCAATAAGCAAATAGAGGGAAAAAAAGAAAAAAAAAAAAAAACAACTCAAAGGAAATAGGCAAAGCAGAGAACAGGAAATTATAATATTCACAGAAATCTAAAGTACAATACAGTGAAATATCAATCTTTAAAATATAGTAGGTTGCGTGGCTGAAGGAGGTATGGCTCAGATGTAGAGCATTTGCCTAGCATTCACAGAGCCCTGGGTTGATTTCTAGCCTGACAAAAAAAGGGGGGAGGAGAGAGCTAGATGTGGTGGCACATTACCTATAATTCCACCACTCAGGAGGCTGAGGCAGTATAGTTTCCAGTTCAAGACCAACCTGGGCTGCATAGTGAGTTCAAGGTCATCTCGAGCTTATCTGAAAGACCCTATCTGAAACAAAACAAAACCCTGTTTCAAAAAACAGAAACAAAATTTCCATTCAACATAGAACTCAAAACATTACCAAAAATAAAATAAACTTGCCAGAGCAGCCCGGCAAGAGAAAGAAATGAAAAGCATATGTATAAGAAAGGAAGAAATTGAATTACCATTATTTGCAGATTACATGATCCTCTATAGAAAACCCAAAGAATTCTACCAAAAGACTCCTAGAATTAATAAACAAGTGGCATAGCAGAATACAAAATCAACAGTGTTGCTAAAATCAGTAGTGTTGCTGTCCAGCAATAATAAACTCAAAAAAGAAATTAGGAAAAAGAAAAAGAAATTAGGGAGATAATAGCATGCACAATAGCATCAAGAAAAACTAAACAACTAGGACTTAACCTAAGCAGGAAAGGGGAACATCTGTCTGACTAAAATTACAGTATGGTAATTCCCCAACATAGGAATGAGTTCTGTTCTAGGAGAATATTCATAAGTCAAATTCATTCGTAAGTCTGACAAGAAAATCTAAACACTTGATGCAGTTACACAGTGTGTGTTGCTTTACATGTCCTAACATCCCTCCATACCCCCTACTTTTCCTCTTGCTCCCAGAGATCCAGCGCACACAAAAGCTACTTGCACATTTTGTTCACATCTATGAATGTTCCTAATGTGAGATTTATGTCTGTGAGCGTTTGCAACCCAAATGTTCTACTGTACTCAGGAAAAGAGTTATCAGAAAATGAAAGGCATCCTCTTGTTTCTGAATAGGCAGAACCCACATTGTCAAAGCGACCATACTTTAAAATTGACACACAGACTTGTGCAAGCCTAGTCAGACTACCAATAGCATTCCTTACAGAGAAAACAGTCCCACTATTTGTATGGAACCAGAGACCAGAATAGCAAAAGCAAACCTGGCAATAAGAGCGAAGGAGGAGATATATCAATAACTGAGCTCAAGTTATACCACAAAGCAACAGTAATAAAAGCAACATGGAGCCAGGTGTGGTGGCATGTGCCTATAACACCAGAACATGGCGGGAGGACAGAGGCCGAAGGATCACCTTGAATTCAAAGCCAGGTGAACTACATAGTGAGACTTTGTCTCAAAAAAAATGGTTCTATTATAAAAAGAGGTGGGTGGATCAGTAGAATAAAATAAAGGCTAGAGAAACAATGCCAGATATATTCAACTATTTGATCAAAGACAAAATGTTGGAGAAAAAATGCCATAGGTTCTTTAACAAATGGTGTTGGGAAAACTGGCTGTTTACCTCACCAAAATAGATCAAAGATCTAAACATTAAAACAGAAACAGTGATGCTAGAAAAATATAAAATAGGTAAAAAAAACACTTGGGATCACAGTTGTAGGCAAAGCCTTTCTGAACAGAACTCTAGTTGCATAAGAAATAACAGCAAGGGCTAGAGGTAGCGTGATGGCTGGCGTTGTCTTTGTCGGGCTCCGCCATGGCTTACCAGGGTCAGGGCCAGAAAGTGCAGAAGGTGATGGTGCAGCCCATCAACCTCATCTTCAGATACTTGCAGAATAGATCACGGATCCAGGTGTGGCTGTATGAGCAAGTGAATATGCGGATAGAGGGCTGTATTACTGGTTTTGATGAGTACATGAATCTTGTATTAGATGATGCAGAAGAAATTCATTCTAAAACAAAGTCAAGAAAACAACTGGGTAGGATCATGCTGAAAGGCGATAACATTACTCTGCTACAAAGTGTCTCCAACTAGAAATGATCAATGAATTCAAACAGCAGGGAAGCGAGGCAATGGCAATTATGATATGTTAAAAAAGGCAGTTGTTTAAGTGGTTTGCCCTGGGAGTGTTTGTAAAACATTTGTTCATATTGTTTTGACTACCCTTATGTTTTTACTGAAGCCAATAAATGTAGAGTTTTTATTAAAAAAAAAAAAAAAATAACAGCAAGAATCAACAAATTGGATTATATCAAATTTAAAAGCTTTTGTACATCAGCGGAAATAATCGTCAGAGTGAGGAGACTATCTGCAGAATGGGAACATTTTTTTGCCAGTCATTCCTGAGACAGAGTACTTATATCATCTAGATATTAAGAATTCAGTGAGGGCCAGCCAAATAGCTCAGCAGATTAAAGCACCTGCTTAGGCAGACATCGGGGCCAGGAATTCAATTCCCCTGCCTGCTGTGCCTTACCCACCACCGAGTGCACTGAGATGGTGATTGAGACTGGGCATGGTGGTGCACGCCTGTAATCCCAGCACTTGGGAGGCTGTAAACAGGAGGATCACTATGAGTCTGATTTATGCAGTGAGACCCTGTACAGCCTATCCTAAATACAAAAAAAAAAAGCAAAAAAAAAAAATAATAATAATTAGACTACCAGTCATAAGGGCAGGTGAAATGAGTAGATACTTCTCAGAAGTAGTATTTATGGTCAGGCTGGCCATTGGAAAATTGAAAGTTAACACTACAATTTCATCTTATTCCAGAAAGATTGGCAGTTGTCAAGAAATTAAGTGACCAGCTCTGGTGGCTCATGTCTGTAATCTCAGCACTCAGGAGACTGAAGCAGGAGGACCTTTAGGAGTTTGAACCAGCCTGAACTACACTGTAATACACTTTCTCAAAAAAAAAAAAAAAGTCAGAAATTAGATGGTACGTCTTCTAGCCAGTGACACTGAAAATTAAAAGACAGTAATTAAAGATGAAATTAAAAGCAGTGCCTTTGGAAGTATGAGAGGAAAGTTTGATGATATTCTGTATACCTAATCAAACTATTATGGATAAAACAGATACAGTGTTGTGTTAAGGAGAGAGTAAAAACATTCTAGACATGCAAGGTCTTCAAAATCTTGCCTACCTTTCTGAAAAGCTTTTAGGTGTATGCTTCTCAGAAAAGGAAGGAAGATGAAAAGAAAAATTAAAGAAAAAGGTGGGGAAACTAGGGATCTTACATTATTAAGGGGGAAAGTTCTACATTGGTAGCTGTATAGCAGGCAGGCCTAAGGAGTGATCAGCTCAGACTGAGGACAGAGGCCCCGAGAAGGGAATATCTTCAAGAAAAGCCCAAGCTTCAGATTACCTAATGTATTTGAGTATATTGAAAGGTATTTCATGATTATATTTTGGGGGATGAACAAAGTGGGAAAACAACCAATAAAAAAGATACTGCCTAAGAAATGAAATTTAATTTCTATGTAGGTTAGTTGTAAAGTATGCTTAAAGAATCATAACAGTGAATATAGATCTAACTAAACCCAGTGAAAGAACTCCACTGGAAGGATAAAAAAGGGGGCTTATTATGGGAGGAGTACTGAAAAATATTGTTATGGTTTGTATCTAGATGTCCCCACAAAGCCTCATGTAGTCAAAGGAATGGCTTGAGGAGTTTGTGATTAATTCATGATCCAATGCAGAGATTATATATGTGAGTGCTACCCCTGCCATGGGTGGGTAATCTGCCTTACAATGCAAAGAGGGAAGAGAGGCTAGCTAACTGTTGCTGTCCCTCCCTTTGCTCTTGTTTTCCACTGCCACAAACAGCTGCCCTCTTCTGTGTGTCACTCTGCCTTAGAGCCAGCCAAGTATGTCCTGAAACCTCCACTGTGAGCTAAATAAACCTTTACTTCCCTAATTCTGTGTGTCAGGTATTTTGTTCCCCAACAAGAGAAAAGTAACTAAGACAAAATTTGGTACCAGAGAAGTGAGGTCAGTGCTGTGACTGTATACCTGACCACGGGGATTATGAGCTTTTGTGAATGGCTTTTTGGAAAAGATAGGAAAGGTTTGAAGAATTGCCTACAAGAGAACACTGGAACACAGCGGGCTGTTCCGTAAGGGAGATTCTGGCCAGAGCTCAGAAGACCAGAATACTGATAGAAATCCTGCCTTGAAAGACCAGGCTGGGGAGGTTTTTGCTGGGAAGAAAGACTGCATTGGTTGTTGGACTCCAGACAATGTGTGTTGGCATAATGTTTGTCTGAATTTTGCTCTTGCCTGAGACTGAGATTAAGTACAGCAGACTGCTTAATCTGGCAAAAGAAATTTCAAGGCAGATGAATGTTGAGGTAGTGGCATAGCTATTGTTGGGGGCTTTTAGTCAAATTTATGTTGAGTATCAAGAGCAAAGAACCCACCAGGATGATTTAAAAACGTTGTAAATTTGACCAGAGAGAAAGTATCAGTAAAGCTGTGAACTGCAAAAATAGAGCTGAGAGGATCTCCATTGCTGAGAAGGGACAAGATAATAAAGATGACCTGAGAGCATCACAGGAGGTGGCAGCCTCAGAACTGCAAGGGTGAGAGACTTTGTGTTGGGGACAAAGCCACAAAGTACCATGTTCCAGAATGGCAGTGGGGACCACACCAGGTTCCAGAATGGTGCTAGCATAGGGAATTTGTTCCTTGGAAGCAAAGTCAGAGTGCTCAGCAATTCAAACACTCAACCCCTATAGCCAAGAGAGAAGAAAGCCTGGCTACTGCTCTAGCTGGCAGCAGACCTTGGCATCATCCACCTGGTGTTAGTTTTATGTGCATGCAGAATGTAAGAGTTCTGAAGTAAGAAGCCCTCCACCTAGATTTCAGAAGAAGGCCTGGGAAGCCAAGCAGTGTGCCCTTGAGGACATTGTGTGAAACAGAATCATAACATGTAGTGGAAACCCCAGAAGTTTGGAAAATCCAGGAACGTAGATCATCTTAGAAAAGCTGCAAAAGCAGGCCTGAGAGAGAAGTCATAGGAGTTACAAATAGCAGAAGGGCCATAGAGGTGGAACCACATGGAGCTCAGAATTTGCTACAGATTACTTCAGATGCTCCACATGGAACTACAGGACTTAATGTTTGTCCTTCTGGATTTTGGACTTACTTTGGTCCTGATGTTTTTGGAGTGGTAATTTTTTTTTCTTGTGCCATTGAATGTTGGAAGTGTTTAACTTTTCATGTGTTTAGGGGCTCACAGCTAAGATTTTGCCTTAGATCTTGGCAGAGACTTGAGATTCAGACTTTTCAGCAGTGTTGAGATTGTTAGGACTTAGGCAAGTCTTAGAGATAGACTAAAATACCTTTTGCATAAAGGGATGTGCATGAGTCTTTGGAGGGCAAGGGGCAGAATGTTATGGTTTGTGTCTAGTTGTCTCCCCAAAGCCTCATGCAGTCATGGGGGAAGCTTCTAGAGTTTGTGATTAATTCTTGATCCAATGCTGGGATTATGGATGTGAGTGCTACACCGCCTTGGGGTGGGTGATCTGCATTACAATGTAAGGAGAGGAGTGTGGCTTGTGAGCTGAGCTGCAGAGTTGTGGCTCCTCCTTTTGCTCTTTGCTGTTTTCCACTATAAATGGCTACCCAGTGCCTTGTGCCACTGTCTTGGAGCCAGCTGAGTATGGACTGAAGCCTCTGCTAAATGTGAGCTAATTAAACATTTCCTTCCTTCATTTTGGGTGTTGGGTATTTTGTCCCAGCAACAAGAGAAGAGTAACCAAGACACAGATGTACTCCCCCATCTTCTATAGTAAAAAGTCAATAAATAATATTTAATAACACCTGAAAACAATGCTTTCACAGTGATAATGTTTATATGCATTTACATGAGCACAATTTATTACAGCTAAGTCTTGGAAATGTCTTGTACGTCCACCAGCAGATGAATGGACAAGAAAAGTGTGGTATTTGTACACAGTGGAGTACTACTGCTGTTCCATAAAGAAGGATAAACTTGTTCATCTGTAGGAAAATGAATGCACTTTGAGACTATAATGTTAAATAAGTTAGACATAGTTTAAATGTCACATGGTTTTTCTTAGAAGAGAAACCCTAAATATAAATAAGATAGGTAAAATAAAAGATAGGTAATAGGAAGTAGGGAGATAGATCGAAGGGAAGGAAGGATCAAGAGATGAGAGAGGGGTGAAAAAAAGTGTGACTATATATGTAACCACTTTCCCATGAGGAATGTGGTTATTATAGACTATAAACATACAAAAAATGAAAATAAATATAATACTGTGACCTTATTATCTGAAGATACAGTGGTTAATGTAAGAGGAAAGCTAAGAGAAGCTGGACATGGTAGCACATGCCTATAATCCCAGCACTTGACAAGCTGAGACAGGAGGATCATTATGAGTTCAAGGCTAGCCTAGGCTGCATAATGAATTGAGGGCAGTCTGAACTACATAGGGAGACCCTGTCTCCCAAAAAACAGAAGAAGAAAAAAAGAAAGCTATTGCCTCTGGAGAGAGAATTAGGAATGGTAGCATAAGCCTGGCATAATTTTTCAACATTTTTATATAGTTTTTATAAAGTATAATGAAATTTAAAATATAATTAGGTAAGACACTTAGCCTGTGCTTTTCACAATTAAGTATTGTATAAATGTAAACCATTGCTACCATTCTCTTTCTAGAAATTGTAAGAAAGCCTTGCAAGCTGGCAATACAGGCTTTTCTTTCATTTAGTTTTTTTGCTTAGTTCCCACCATATGTATGTTCAGTCTGGAGTTATATATATATCCTTTAGGGTCTATATATCTGTCTGATTAGTAATCCAGTTTTTACTGATGTGAACAAAGAGGTATTTTGATGTCATTTTCTGGTTCATATTGTGGATTTTTTTTTCTTTTTTTTTTTTTTCTGGCAAAATCAGGAATTAAACTCAGGCCCTTGCACTTGCCAGGAAAGTGCTTATTCTAACTGAGCTATCTCCCTGGACCTGGTTCATATTGTGGATGCCTTTTTTCCTCTAGATTTTCCTGAGTAAAACCCTAATGTTTTTCTTCTGTTTTGCCTAATCATTTACATTTATATAATTAGACAACTGGGTTCTACATGTTTTGTTCAACTGTTCACTACAGTTTCCTACTTAGCCTTATTCTGTTCATTACAACACATTTTCTGTCTATGATCAGGGTCGTAAGCTTCTTATCATTGGGACCACGAGCCGCAAAGATGTCCTTCAGGAAATGGAAATGCTTAATGCTTTCAGCACCACCATCCATGTGCCCAATATTGCTACAGGAGAACAGCTATTGGAAGCTTTGGAGGTAAAAATGTGTCCATGGGTTGCACATCAAGAAAGGACTTGAGGCTGGACACAGTGTTGAGGGCTGCACAATTATTGCATCTGCTGCTTGGTTTCTCAACTAACCTAGAATGTGAGACCCTGGGATACTACCTCCAGAGAGTTTCAGAAATCAGAAGAAGAGTATAGGTTGCATTGCAGTCAATAGTTTTCCATTCCTTGGTGTAGTTAGCATGCAAACTGCCAGGAATGAACTGCTCTGTTCTCAACATGTGTAGAATGCATGTAGAGTACATGGATTGAGAACCTGGATGGGTTGAAGGAGCAAGGTAATCGCATTATAGAAAAGGTGGTTATTCAGAGGGGCTGTCAGCACATTCCTTTATATTAGGTAAACTGAAACAATGATTACAGCCTTAGAAGCATCAACAAAAGCTACAGAAATAGAAGGAACAGTAAACAATGGAGACTGTAGTAATGCAGAATGTTTTCCTAGCTGGCTACAGTAACATACCAGTGGTCCCAGGAATTTGAAAGGCTGAGGTGAGAGGATACCTTAGTGGTCAGGAGTTCAAAACTAGCCTGGACAAATGTATTGCTCATTACAATACATTTTCTGTCTATGATCAGGGTCGTAAGCTTCTTATATATATGTAAATGAGACACACATGCGCGTGCGTGGGTGGGTGCGTGGATGTGGGGTGGGGTATGGGGAATGTTTTCTTAAATTTCTTATTTTGACAAAATTTCTTGGGGCCAACAACATAGCAGATAGCTCAGCAGACTAAGCACCTGGTTAGGCAAGTGGGGTTCCATCCTATTACCACATGCCACACCAGCCCTAACCCCACATGCACTGAGCTGGCAACAGAGACTGGGCATTGTGGCTCACACCTGCAATCCCTGTGCTGGGAGGCTGAAAACAGGAGGATCACTACAAGTCTGAGCCGCTAGTGAGACCCTGTGCTAAATACATGTAAAAAAAAAAATGTTCTCCAGTAAACTTGGTTGATATTAATGTGCGCAAATGAATTGAAAGCTGTGAGAAAATATGATCTAATGTGTCATTTGGCATTGTAGTGAGGCATTTTAAAGTTCGCAGAGCACATAGAGTTGGTGTATGTGTGTGTTCCTAACAAAACAAATTTTCTGTATGATGTTTCTAGGTTATTTGTTTGAACAGCTTACTTGGTAGGGTTAGGTAAGAGAATTAAATTTATTCTGTTTTGACACATAGAGATTGTTCCTAGAAAGGAAATTTTTATTTATTTATTTATTTTTGCGAAACTGGGGATTAAGCTGAGACCCTTGTGCATGCCAGGGAAGTGCTTATTCTACTGAGCCATCTCTCCCACCCTCCCTAGAAAGGAATGTTAAGAAAAGTTTAACTTGTATTTATTGTAGATTAGAACCATTTTTCCCTAGCAAATATATCTCTAAATTGTAATAGAGGCCCATATGAAAACAAGGGGGTGAGATATACAATTTCACTTTCCTGATTGTATCTCATGGTTTTAGGTAGGTCAGACTGGATTTTAAATTAACATCTGAGGGAATCTCATTAGTTTAATCCAGTAGGCAGCTTAACTCAGTCAGGTAGCTTTCACTACTGTTCTCATAAGGGTTAATGTGAGAATTAACTAACATCGTTAATGTACTTACTGCAGAAGTGCTTCCCTTATTGCTTATTGTTTTTGCAGCTTTTGGGCAACTTCAAGGATAAGGAACGTACCACAATTGCACAACAAGTCAAAGGGAAGAAAGTCTGGATAGGGATCAAGAAGTTGCTCATGTTGATTGAGATGTCCCTGCAGGTAAGGTACTTCTCTGCGTGACTCAGGCATAGAAACTTCACGATACACCAAAAAGTTTTAATATTTTCTTTGCTTAGATTTTAAATTCACTTGTTACGGTTTTTACATTATTCCTAAATTCATTTTAGTATTTGTGGCCTGCTTCTAAGATTAAATACTTATTTTCTTTCTCCTGTCTAAAAATTCAAAAACAGAAGAAAATATTGTAAAGTTGCTTTTAGTTTTAATTTAGGGAGTCACTAAATCTTAAAACTAGAAAACACTTCAAGGAGCAATTGGGTAGCTGCCCCCTTGTTTTAGAGATGCAGGTACTGTGTATCTGACAGGTTATAGTGAATTATCCAATATGACATAGGCTATTATGATGGAAGAGGGAAAGTATTGTCATCAGAGGTCAATAAGTTAGTGTACATGTACCATAGGAGGTCCAGGAGGCTGCTGTCAGGGACTGATTAACTGAGGTATAGACTAAACTTGGGTTTTATGAGTTTTCCCCTTACTGGCCTCCTAGAAATTTCTTTCAAGTTACCCATAGCATTAAAGCATCCATGATCTCATAGAAGACCAAGCCTACTGCCTGAGAAGAGACAGATGAAACATCTTTGGGACTTTCTTGATCTACTGCCAACTTAGCTTTCCTCTTTGTGGAACTCCATGCCTCCCTCTGGGTGCCAGTCCTGTCTTCTGGTCCTCATTTGAGATACTAAATAGGAATATCTCTGCCAAGCTCTGTGAGTTCAGACAACATGGCTCTCACTAGCCACGTCCCTTAAACAAACCAGACACTTGGTAGGGTGCTCAGTAAATTTTGAGTGAGTGAGTGAGTGAAGAGTCCATCCCAGACTTGGATGGCAGTAAAGGGGCCAGCATGAGCAAGGGGGGAAGAGAGAAAGTCCAGGCAGTTATTGTTACAGCTAAGAGGCTCTTAAGCCAAGTCAGTCACAAAAGTAAACCATAGCCAGGTATGGCAGCGCATGCCTGTAATCCCAGCACTTGGAAGGCTGAAACAGGAATATCATTGGGAATTTGAGATCATCTTAGGCCACAAAGTGAACTCAAAGCCAGCCTGAGTGGCGACCAAGACCCTGTCTCAAAAAGACAGGGAAAAAAAAAAATTGAACCAAGTGAATGCTTTTAAAATCTTTTTGGAAAACTTAGTTTAAATAACATTTTTTAGTTTTCAAAAACCCAGTCTACTGAACTATTTGACAATTTACTTTCCAGTATGAGCAATAAATTAGTCACCAATAAAGCACTTTGTGTAGGCTTTTTTTTTTTTTTTTTTTTTTTTAATGTATTTTAGCACAGCGTCTACAGGGTCTCACTATACAGATTGAACTCATAGTAATCCTATTTTTTAGCCTTCCAAGAACTGGAATTGGGGGCCGGAGAGACGGCTTGTGAAATAAGCACTTCCCTGGCAAGTGCAAGGGCCTGAGTTCAATCCCCAGTTTGGCCAAAAAAAAAGAAAAAAGAACTGGGATTACAGACACATGCCACCATGCCCAGTCTCAGTTGCTGTCTCAGCATGCCCCAGGGGCAGAGCCGGCATGGCATGCTGGGATCAAACCCATCCCTGCGTCTGCCTAAGCAGGCGCTTTAATCTGCTGAGTTATCTGGCCAGCCCTAGGCTTCTTTCTTTTTTGCAAAACTGGTGATTGAACTCATAGGCTTATTTCTTACATAGGTACACATACAGGTGCATTGGCTCTTTCCTGGAGAAAAAAGATAAATCTGTCAGAAAGTCAGCTCTGGTCTTCTAGTTTCAGCACAATGTTTTTCAGTAGTTGCACAGAATAAACTATATAGGTTTTTCTCACCAACCTCTTCCCTTCCTCTTCCTGTGATGCCTGCAGGTCAGTGGGGAAGGTACCTTCTATATATGTGGGGCAGCGAGCAGAGTGCTCATGCCTTACCTGGAATGACAGTTCATAGGCCTCTGAGCTTGAACCCCTTCATGTCAAGCGGGATATGCACAGCTGAGGGGCTACTCTTAAATCTGCCTTACAGAGCTGAGCCTGAGTGACGAGACGTGTAGATTAGCAGAGTCTAAGTCATATTCCCTCTCTGTTCACTGTACACATTCTGTTAAAACTTGCACAGTGCTGAGGATCTGCTCTGACTGGATGTCACCTGAGGGAATAAAGTCATTTATCTAGATTACTTTTTTCCTCCCTTTCTCTTGACTTTTAATTCCATAGCTACGGGCAAGTCAGTAAGTTGTTGCTCACACATATTAAATACATTTAATGGGCAAAGACCTGCAAGTACTGACTACAGCTGAGCTCCAGCCAGTTCCATTTTTTAAAAAGAACCTGACAATTGATTCATATGTAATTCTATTCCCAAAGAGGAAAAAGGTTTCTTTTTGTCAGCAGTTCATACTTTTTCTTAGTTCTTTGTAGCCTGCCCTCTTAACTTTGATACATTTGAAACTTGCGTTCAGTGTTTTTCTGAGATAGAAGAGAAAAAAATCTTTAAAAAGTGGTTTGAGTGGGAAATCCAGCTGTACGTCCACCCACAGCTGCATGTAGTGTCTGAAAGCTGTTCCCAGAGGGCAGGGAGTTTCCTTCTGGGAAGAGTTCTACCCTAGATCCTGTTGTAAAAGTGAGATGTTTCTTACAATAAAAATTTATCTTAATGAATTAAAGTTATTTTTAATGATGGCTTTTTAGATAACTGCACATCTGTGGTATACCAACAAGCATAAAATATATTTTAACAGATTAATATAAATGTGAATCTAGAATGAAAATCGAGAGCTGTAACAATCTGAACCAAGCAGGACCAACCCTACCATGTCTTCTCAGATCCATAATATGGCATAGGGATTCTGCTACCCAGAGGACAGCAGAGTCTGCAGCCCTTCTCACTGTTTTCTTTGCAGCTCAGCTTCTATTCAGTGCAGAGAAGAACCTGCAGGGACACTGGGCTCACACAAGCCTAAGTTGGTTATATAGAGGTAGTAAGCTCCATTCTGCCTGCTTCGTTCATCTCAGCTTGGTCTCTGTAAGTGTGGTGTACAAGTAGTCCTGGGAGCTGGACTTTATGTGCACTGCCATGAATGAGCAGAGCTCTGGCACTAATGCTGCCTCCCAGGTCTGCTGTACTTCTCAGCGCTGGCACCAGCGAGGGACCCTTAGCCAAGTCACATGGCTCTGTATTGGGAAGTCCATTTCCTCCTCTTTGTTGACATGATCTGCTGTGCCATATGTAAGTCACTTGTTAAGGAGCAGGGACACATTTCTGTGACTCAGTAGAGCACTGCTGAAAGTCTGAAACCAAGCACTTCCCTGACATACTTCCCTGAGATGAGAAGGCAGTTCTTAGAAGGCATCACCAACCTGACTTTCTTATTCCTTCTAATGTATTAGATGGATCCTGAGTACCGGGTGAAAAAGTTCTTGGCCCTACTAAGAGAAGAAGGAACGTAAGTACAGAAGCAAAGACTGCTGACTAAATGGCCCATTCAGTACAATCCAGTGCCTATCCTAAGGGGCACACATTGTATGTGAACTTAACAGCTTCTTTCCCAGATAACTTTGTCTCCTTTTATTAGAATTCTTCCCTGTGTTGTAGGTCTGAGAGACCAAGCAAGGAAGTTGGTTGTTCTGTTGGTTTGCTCTCCTTGTCCTGCTTCGCAAAACTTCCTTGTCAGAGTGCAGGAAAAAATATGATGGTACATACTTATTAGAACCTGCTTTTAAATGCATGGAGCTATGACCATTCTTTTGCAAATACTAGTGAAAAAACATAGATAAAACATTTAAGCAACTCTTGTGATTTCATGATGAGTGACTTCTTGCAAGTCACAAATGAGTTACTTTATTTGTGTTTCTGGTATTTCTTTTGCAGTAGCCCCCTTGACTTTGAAAGTGGACTGCTTGCAACATAGTGACCAAGGGAAGTGGCCAAGGTGAAGACAGCCTGGATCTTCATTCCTCTTGCTCCAGATGCTGGACTAAGTGAACCACCTTCAACATGTGTACGCTTGCTTTGCATGATTAATGTAGTACTGTTCCCTTCCTCTTGCTTATTGAGATACCCTGGCATTTTGTGGAAGGTGTAAACTTGCTTTAGAATGCTTACTTACCTTTCCATACAAGCAAAGATGATTCTCTCCTAGAATCTGTGCGGGAGACATTTGTGCACACTACACATGTAAAGCTCTGCACTACCACCATCCCCCAAATCTCTCATTATATGTAATGAATGCAAACAACACTTGGCTGTTCAGAAGGAAGGCTTCCACATGCAGACTTCAAGCAGCAAGGAGAGCATGGCTTCTGTTACAGCCCCTCTGTGCAGGTACTGATGGTAACTAGGTATTTAAGGGTCTCCGGCAAAATAGGTTATCTTTGCCTCAAGAACCAGGGCTTTGAATATCCAAGATCCTATTTTCATTCATTCATTTTCAAAGATGTTTTTAGGCTACAATCAGATCTTTCTTAACAAGAAAGTCAAATTATTACTGTGTTGGCTGTGACATCCCCTTGGTGTAATTAATTTGCTCTCTGGTAAGAGATATGCTAATCATTTCCACTTGGAGATGTGCTAAAAAAACTATGTATGGAAAATGTCCACTCCTAAACAGAAAAGAGTTATTAAAATAAAGTAATTTACAAACCTCTCAGCACTAATTAGTGCCCAACGTTAAGTGGGTCAGTTCCTTAGGATAATATTAAAGGCTTATTAGTATTACCACTCTTTTTTCTCAGCCCAATGACTTACCTACAATTTTTCATTCCTGTATTTTAAATTTTCTGTGCTAAGGCTGATGAGATAGTTCAGCAGTCTAAAGCACCTGCTTAGGTAGGCACAGGTGACTGGTTCTGTCCCCAACACCTTATGCTGCACCAGCCCCACCCTGAGGGCGGGCTGAACCAGTCAAAAAAAAACCAAAACCAAAATAAATAATCTGTGTTATCTGGCATGAAAATAAGACACTATTATCCAAAAAATGAACTACTTTCTAGCCCACTCTCAGCAGTTCTTTAACATTCATGTTTTGAAGGCAGTGCTCCATCCAGATGGTTTAAGAGCTTTTCCTTTACTTGTTTCTTTTGAAAACTGATTGAGTCCTTTTGAAGGTGAAGTGTCTCACCATTGCTCTAGGAGCACTCTAACTGGGCTATCCTGTGGGGATGAGGTTTGCAGAGCGAGCTGCTCTCCCCACTGCTGCTTACCATGTAAGGACAAGTGACCAGGGCTGCCTACAGTGCCTGTGCACACTGTACGAGCAACCTGCTGCTGCTGGAGCACTTGGGTGTGGCTCTGTCCTCACCCTTAGGGAAGCAGACAAACCATCTCCAAGTCCTCCTTTCTGTATGCTTTTGAGTTTTCATCCTTAGCTTATTCTGTAACTTTTCAAACAGTGGATTATATTGTGAATTTTATGATTCCTGGTGGCCAGTACGCTGGACTCTATCTGTGCAGTCTTGCCTCTTTCCCTTTTGTATGGAGCAGCATACATTGTGTTAACTTGTATCTCTTGTTAAATCAGGTTAATGTCTTTATGTTTTGTCCAAAGCTATATTGAAAAAGATAAATATTATATTGTTTATTGCAAATGAAGGAATGCAATAAAGATTAAATATACCTGAAAAAGTTCTGTAGACCATACTTAATACAAAGATTAATAATAGGAGCTTATGAAAAAAAGAAATCCTTCCTTGTTTTGTTACATCATAAGGAGATGGATTTTTTTTTTTTTATTTAATTGAGCTAGGGATATAGCTCAGGGATATGGCTCAGATAGTGCCTGACTGGCAAGTGCAAACTCCTGAGCTTGATTCCTGGCACCAAAAACAAAAGATATGGTTATTTCAAAAGAAAACATTAGCATATTAAAAGTCTTATGCTTCATAAAAAAAATCAAACCAGTTTTTTAAAAAAATCAAGGTAATTACTGAAAGCCACAAACTAAGTAAGACACTAGAAAGGGACGCTATATCCCAATTAGAATTATACCTTCCTAAGGGCTGAAGAGATAGCTCAGTAGAATAAGTGCTTTACTGGCAAGCACAGGGTCCTGAGTTCAGTCCCCGCTACTGCAAAAAAGACAAAAAAGAATTATACCTTCTTGTGAAATGTACAAACCAAGGGACAAATCTGTGAGACTTCTTCCCATGATTCATTTGGTGTCCTATAAAGGACACCACATTTTTCTGAGCCATCCGATCTCTTGGCCCAAACCCTGATCTTCAGCATTGGCTCAGATTAGGGCAAATGCACCCCCCAGAAAATCAGAGAAGTTTTACAGGGCAGAGACCAATTTCAAAAACGTCTTTGACAGTGGGATCAGAGCCCCAAGAACTGAGGAAAAAGGGCCCTTGGCAGGATGCTTTTTGGGTGTGCAGCATGGCTTAGCGCAGCAAGGCACTCTGGTGGCTTTATGAGTTCTTCATGTATTAGTGAAT
Source organism: Ctenomys sociabilis (assembly GCA_004027165.1). Classification (NCBI taxonomy): domain Eukaryota; kingdom Metazoa; phylum Chordata; class Mammalia; order Rodentia; family Ctenomyidae; genus Ctenomys; species Ctenomys sociabilis. The sequence continues at coordinate 28,553 of PVKA01005951.1, read as the reverse complement.
TTAACCAGCAACTTCAGAAGAAAATGTTTTTATCTTGCTTAATTATATCTTCACTGAAGAACTTTTTTTTTTTTTTTAATGTAGTACAGAAAAACTAATTTGGTTAATACCTGAAATGTTTTGGCTTATAGCTATCTTTACCTAGTCTAAAAATTAGTTTCAGCTACACATCACAGAATTAGGGAGTAGATTGAAGTGTATGTAATCAAATTCTGATCAGCAGATTTTGTGAAGCCTGAGGTTTGATGCCCAGGTATGCTGTTATCAAGACAGTTATAAACATTTTTTAAAAAAGACCAAACTCAAACAGAAGGCAAAGGTGGGATTTCATTTTTCTTGCTTGGCAGCTGGGTCCATGGGCTTGTCACAGAAGTAACTGGGCAAGGCATGTTGGAGAGTTCAACTGACATTTCTCATCAGCTGGCAAACCATGCTGAGGCTGAGTCTGATGTGAGTCTGTGGTGCCGTGTGTTCTTCAGACACTGTGGCATCCAGCCGTGGAGGTAGTGCTTGTGACTGGCAAGAATCCTGAGTGGGTGAGGGCAGGATTCCTTTGCAAGGAAGGCCCATGTTTTTTTCCCAGCACACAATCCCCACATGGCTAACTTAGTTTGGGGAGTGTAAGAGTAATGTAAGACAAATGTTTGCTTCCTAGAGTTTTCTATTGAGCTAGAAGTGACATGGTAGAGCAGCCATACTTACGCTAAACAGCTTCCTTTCGGTGTATAAGCCAGCCATGCCCCAGTGTAAGTCTCTGCTGAAGATCGTGTGGATGAGACCACCCTCTTTGCTTTTCTCAGTTTCCTTATCTTCTTTCCTTCACCTGTGTTTGATCTCACCCTTGTATTCACGCATTTATCCCGTTCTTTCTGCTTTCTTCATTGCTTTGGAAGATATCTTCTCAGCATATTCTTTTCCTTTTTGTTTTTTTAATGTTTAGGGTCTACAGAGTGTTCAGGGTCTCACTACTAGATTGGACTCATACTGAGCCACCTGTTTACAGCCTCCCAAGACCTGGGATTACAGGCACATGCCACCACGCCCAGTCCCAATCACTGCTGGGGTGGGGCCAGCACGGCAGACCTGGGCATCAAACCCCAGGCTTCTGGGTCTGCTTACAGGCGCTTTAATCCGCTGAGCTATTTGGCTGGCCCTCCTTTTGGTTTTAAACTTTTTTTTTTTTAAGATGTTTGTAAGCATGATGCTTATGAGGAAAATACTGTTCAAGCATAGCTATAAATTGGATTCTTAGGCCAGAGATATAGCTTAGTGGTGCAGTGCCTTCCTGGCAAGCACAAGGCCCTGAGTTCAATTCTCGGTACCAAAAAAGAAAATAGTGATTTTTAAAAAAGACCAAAATAATAAATAAAATGGATTATCTTTAGTCACAGAGTATGGTTAATTATAGGATTACACTTGGCCTTAGTAAATATAAATAGGGACCATTTAAGTATTTAGCAATGCTATAGGTTAAAAAATATCAGAATACCAGGGTAGAGAAGTACTAGCTTATAGAAAAGTCAGAGATGACCAATACAAATAGAGACTGCTTCTGTTTATCCAATTCCTTATACAGCATAAGTTTTTGTTTTTGAGATTTTCAGGGACTAAAGACACTCAAAAAAAGACCATGAATTTTGCTCAGCTTGAAACATATGTCTACAATCCCAGCTACTTGGAAGGCTGAGGCAGGAAGATATTCAAGGCCAGCCTGAACAACTTAATGAGACACCTTCTCAAAAAAACAAACAAAAAAAGTTAAAAAAAGGCTGGAGATACAGTTCACTGAGAGCCCTTATGCCACACGCATAAGGATCTCAGAAAAGCTTATGCACACCTACTGGCCATTTCTGTGCCAGGGTTAGCAGTCTGGAAGAGACACAGATAGCTCATCTTCTCTATACAAGTCAGCTGCTCCCATCTTATTGTTATTTTTCTATAAAATAAATTTTTTTTCTAACAGTTAAGTCAGAAGAAAGCACTGCCTGTTTTATGAAGTAGTGATGTGCTTTAGCATATGATTATTTATAAACAGAAGGTGGCACTTTATGGGCAGGCCTGAAAAACTACAGAGCTGTGTGTACAGCTTGGGTCACAACCTCCCATCACTACACAGGCAGGGTGAATGAGCCTCAGGTGAATCCCTCTGAAGCTCCAGTCCAGGGGCAGAGCGGTCAAGGGTTCTATGGTTTCAAAGCCTCTTGTTCCAGGACCACACAAAGCCTAGGGCACACCAGGTCTTACTGCCAAGCAGCCTCCCCTTTCTGCAGCAAAGTGTTTGTGGAGCTCGCAAGATGGCCATTTCTGCCTAGGAGACACAAAATCCTAGTGAGGACTGAACTGAGATAGGACCCAGCTGCACAGCCTGCTGGCCTCTAGCCACGTCACTTAGGAATGTCCTGGACACTGATGTGTTTGACCATAGTGCTCATGTCTACAAAATGAATTAATGCTCAAAGTAATTATTTCTGAAACTGGAAATTCCTTGTTAGAAGCGGACTAAGAATAAAACATAAAAGTCTTGTAGCAAACCAGACCTAGCACTATGACATCTCAGGTGATTTTGCTTAGAGAAAAAGAGGAAATGACCTTAATTTGGTCATTTAATTAGCTGGGCCTAACACCTTCATATTCTTGACCTCCTAAGCATGAATCTGAAAATTCCACACATGGTACAATATACCCATTTTAAGTTTTTTTACCTTCTCTTTAATGACTTTAACAGAAAAAAACACATGATGAAATATATTTTCTCCAAATATATATATATTTATATAATATATAATCTTAGTTAACTCAAAGGTATATACATTGTATAATAAATAATATTTATAAAAAGACTTTTTGAATATAAAATCAAAAAGATTAACAACTTCTACAACTTTTTACAAAACTTTGGATACAGCAAGTTGATAGGAAATTTCCATTGGATACTATTATCTGACTATGGCGGCGAGAATAATTACAATGCACTCATGTACTATTATTAAATAATTACTTGTCAGCTACTTGAATACGCCCCAGAAACATGACTTTATAGAATACATAGATATGAAAAGACTTTAAAATTTGTATCCCTTCTGCTGAAGTATTCTCACATAAAGCAAGCATTATCCAGTTGACATGAGTTAAAACTGTTCAGTCTGTGGTGACATAGGAAGGACATTTCAGACTCTGAAGGGCAGGCATGTTCAGCAGGGCTCCTGGATGACCACTTTGGCAGACCTGCCTGTAAAACCTGGAGATTGCTGACCCAGTGTTCTAGGTCACGGTTAGGCAGACTTCAGACAGAAGGAAAGTTGGGTCTGTTTGCTGTTTCCCTGCCGCATCTCCTTTTTCCAGTGCTCCAAAAGGCAGAGCTGTTGGCTTGATCCACTGTTACATCCACCTGCTTCCGTCTGGCTAGCTTCCTCCAGGACACTCAGCAGGACCAGTGTACATCAAGGAGAACTTAGCTGGGAAATGCTTTACCCCAGAACAAGTGACTACTTGCTCTCTTTGAACACCTAATCCAGATCCTTGGTAACTGCAAAGACGGATGCTATCCCACATGCAGGTGAGGGGGAAGAGCTTTGTTATAGAACTCCGCATTTCTGTTTACTCAGACCAAAGCAAAAAGAACGAAGGAAGACCCATCCTTGCTGGAGAGTGAAACAACAGTCGCTTCACTCTTCCATCCACTAGTCACAGAATTGGAATTGCAGTATAGAGGCTGCTCCTGCTTTGTCTAATTTATACTAAGGTGACCTAGAGTCCAACTGCTCTCCTGGGGCTGCTTCTGTGGAGAATCTGCAAAGTGAGCAGGCCTGGGAAGGTAGAAAACTTCCCCAGACCCTGTTGGTTTTCGTATGAAGCCATGTGAGCTGCAGACTTGCCCCATACATGACCTATCTATATACAACATCCACTGCAAGAGTATTACTGCAGAATAGTAGGAGAAAAGATTGGGACATCTAACTGACTGCCTCTCTGCAGAACAAGTTTACAGAGAAAAAGACAGAGAACCCAGTTGTTCTTTTAAACGGCCACCCAGAACTCGTTCTTCAAAACTGAAATCTTGAATGCTGACTGGGAACCTCCCCAACACTTCCTCCCCACTACACCTATGGCTTTTAGCAGAATAGAAAGTGTATCTGATTTGAATGGGAGCAGACTACCAAAAGGAGACTGCAGGGATTTGTCCTACTTCCCGCCTCCCTCCTCATAGGCATCCTGGAACATCACCAGGAGAAGCAGCTTGGAAACAGAATTGTGCCCATTCTTGTATGTTTACCGGGCCCAGAGCTCACAGCCCAGCCTGTTCTGTTAGAGCAGATTTTTTTTTTTTTTTTTTTTTTTTTTTTTAATATGTGCAAAGGTAAGCCTTGAGTCTGTTGCTACCAGACCCTGGAGAACTAAAAAGAAAGCCTCTCTGTAAAAGCCACACACCAACAAGAGCAGGATGAGAAACGTAAGATGAGAGAAGGAGGAGCTTCCTGCCACAGGCTGGCTGGGTCCAGGTCATTTACCACGTGCAGCTGGCAACAGTCTGTGCTCCTTGCTGGCAGATGCTGGCAGCTGGTTTGGCTCTAGGTCCTGCTTCCCATGGGACTTCGTTGAATCTGCCCAGCCGCAAACTTTACCCCTTCCCAGTGTCCTTTGGGAAAATAAGAAGAATCAGAAACCCATTTCCTCTTCCAGGAAGACCATCCCTTAGAGCAGAAAGGTTAAAGGCCCCTGATAGGTGACCACAACACTTCTCTTGTGATTACAAGTGATAGAGCTCAGCCAGCTGGGTGGGTGGTGCACACCTACAATTCCAGCCACCTGGGAGGCTCACAAGTTTGAGACCAGCCTACACAACTCAGCAGGACTGTCTCAAAATAAGAGCTGTGCATGTAAATCAGTGGCACAGCCCCTTGAAGACTAGCTGAGGGTCTCAGGCCATGGGAAGCCAGTGGCTGGTAACTACTCAAATGCAGGCCTTCTTTCTGGACCATAGACTGGGAAAAACTGCCAATCTGAGCATCCATCCCCACACCCAAATTGCTGACTGGTGGTGGGCTGGTGTCAGACCTGCATGAGGTTTCTATATGGCACCAGGTAGCTTGATAGCTGTCCAAACCAAAGGGAGTCTAATTATGAGTGGCTCCCATGGGAACACAGCATGTGCACTTGATTCATTTGTACAGTTCCATTTCATAAAGGATTTGAGGCATCAAGTCACTTTGTGGGCATTCCCAACCAACCCCCAGCTTGTGTTGCTACTTAAGGGCCGACTCTTAAGGGTACTTAAGAGTCTTCTTCCAAGACTCTTCCAGAAGCCAAAACAGGCATAGCAAAATTGTAGATATGCCCAAGGTCCTACAGCAGGGTAGTAGCAGATCTAGCACTTGTGTTGGCCAGTCCACCCCTCCTATCCAGTGCTATTCTGGTCCATTGATGATCACATGTCCAAGCAGTTCACAGCCCCAAGCCCAACTCTGGAGCACACTCTGGGACAGGCAGAAACCCCTGTCCCAGTGCAGCACCATCTTCATGAATCCTCTGTCTTATGAATATGGACTGGCTCTTAGGCCTGAGTCCTAGCCTCATCTGTGAACTAAGGCTCAGGGTCATGTCTTGCTGGGCAATCCTTCCCAAAAAGAGCCTGGCCCATAGTTTATTAGAAGGAATAAATCTGGTATTTGTGAGGGACATGTGTTAAGGTACCAATTCAATGGCTAATTAAAGACACTGGACAAAACTATTCACAAGAAGGGCCGGGGAGATGGCTCAGTAGAGTAAGTGCTTCCCTGGCAAGTACAAGGGCCTGAGTTCAATCCCTGGTTCCACAAAAACAAAAACAAAAGCCTACCCACAAGCAGTAGGAAATTTGATTTGCCCAGACAGAAAGTGCTTAGGCAGGGCTCTACTTTCCTGGATAAAGCCCAGCCACTGTAACTCGGGTCTGCCACAGGTTTTGGCACCAAGTGTGGTTGGTACAAGGGTTGCTCTGCAGCTCCCTCCTCTACCTGTCTCACCAAGTTCAACACAATCACTAGGCAGAAAGCAAGGGCACTCCCCTGTCAACGCTGCCAACTGCTCCTGGGCTCCTATGAAGAGACTGTACATGTGCTCACTTCAGCAGTGCATATGCTAAGAAGTGTTTACCTGGATTAAGAGACAGGAATAACTGGGACTCAGCCAATCTTTGACCTACAGTTCCAGACTAAACCATGTGACTAGGGAAGTCATCCTCAGCCAGCTCCCCTTGGCCAGGACATCTCAGCTATCTCCCCACAAGCACTGGACCACAGGCCAGGCCCTTTGTGCGAAGGATGGCTCAGCAAAATAGGGCTCTGAGCCTTAGTTCACAGACAAGGAAGCCAGGACTCAGGCAAGAGCCAGTCCAGATTCACAGGACTCAGAGGATTCATGAAAATGATGCTGCACCAGGACAGGTTTCTCTGCTTGTCCTATGATGGGCTCCAGAGTTGCTAGGTAGGATGGGCTTGGGTTGTATACTATATAGACATGGTTTCTTAAAATTGTGTTTATGTACCACTTTACATAACACTGGAAAAGCATTGTTTTCAGAAATGGGGAGAAAAGTGGACTGATAAAAGAAGAGACCTCTGTGCATGCATGCATGTATGGCTGGGAACTGACCCACAGCCTCAAGCTTACTAAAGCAGGCACTCCACTAGTGGGCCACTGAGCTACAGTCCTGATTCTACTTAGGATCAGTATTAGTAGAGGTACTAGAGTTGGAGAAAGGGATTCCTGGATACCAAGGGCCACTTTAGCACCCCCTTCCCTGCCTGGCAGATCTCAATTGCCCAAGTGGGGGCAAGAACAGAGCTCTGGTGGGGCATAGTGACACACTTCTATAATCCCAGCCCTCAGGAGGCTGAGACAGGAAGATCAATGCAAGTTCAAGGCCAGCCTAGACTATATAATGAAACCTTGTCTCAAAAAAGAAAATAAATGAATAACCTAGAGCTGCAGGAGTCTGTATCTGGGACACACTTTGCTCCTAGAGCCACTGATCAAGTAAGGGCTGCTGCTGTTGCTGCCATGGCCTCCACAGAACCCCACAGCGGGCGTTCTGAGGGCACCATCTCAGACCCTGTCCCAGCCACTAACTCAGTGCACCCTAGTGTGTCCTTCTGGGAAATGACAAGCTGGACAAATGGCCTCTGACCCCACCCAGGGCTGCTATTCTCAGACTCTGTTCTTCCCCAGCCCTTCTTGGAACTGCCACAGCTCTTTGTCACTTGACAGTGGGGACACTGCTGCCTTCAGCCATGGTAAACATCAGAGGAAGGTGGCTGCTGCAGCATTCTTCCACCACCTCTGCATTCCACAGTGGGCTGGAGTCTTCTTACTTGCTGACTTTTCTTCTGTCATTCTGAACAGTGCTGTTTCTCTGCATTGTGGCCACTCTGGTACTATTCTGACAGCACTGATCACACTTTCCATCGGTGCTATATGCAGAGATGCACTCATATCTGCTAAGCCTTACTTCAACTATACCTCCCTCATCGCTACCACTGTAGAGGTCAGAAAACTGGGTACCCAATTAACAGAGCCACCAAGGGGGGTGGCTCTGGGCTCACTTTTGTCCTTTCTCCTCTCTATACTGCTTTATCCTAACTAGGAAAAGTCTCACCCTGTCTCTCTATAGACTCTGTCCTTCCAGGGACCTATGCTGGCCTCCCCAAAGGGCCTTCTAAATGGGCTGGGAAAGGGTAACCTCAACCAGAGCTACTGTCCATGATGTCAGATTCTTCGCACCCCCCCCAGCTCTACACAGTACAGAGCTCTACCCTGACCAGTCCTGACCAGCCATGATGAAGCAGGCAGGTGCTTTGCAAAGAAACAAAGTTCTGTCCCCTCCTAGCACCTCTGGAGAGATTAGCTAGATCAGAAACCCATGCTAACACCTCTCCTTATTAGGCCCCTTCTTAGGGAACAGAAGAGGAAGAAAGCATGCACACCTGACGCTCCTTGCCCACCCTATGTCCGTCCATGTGGACCTTCCCCAGGGCCAGGGCAGTGTGCCTCCCACACAGGCCACCCAGGAAGCTTGAGAACCTCATACACTGGCTTTGATCCTTGATTACTCACCACAGCCACTCTGAACTTGAGTCCCTTGCCATCCATAAACTCCTCTACCTAAGCTTCAGATCTGTCAGGGTGCGGGCTATGCCCACCTACCTCCTAAGTTAGGAGGATTTATGCTTGTGCAAAAACTAAACCCTTTAAATTCAAGGTAGATGCAAAATGACTCTGCCCCCGGTAGAGGTAGAAGAGACCTTTTTAGCCCACTGTTTCGGTATTCTGACCCTCTCAATCAACAGTAAAGAGGCCCAAAAAAAGTAAAAGCATAGCCAGGGCAAAGCCAGAACCAGATTGCAGGTCTGCCAGCTCCCAGCGCTCTTCTGGCCACACAGACACTGTGATAGCCAGTGGCTCTCTGCTCCAGCTCATAATGTACTAATTTTAACCAACAGCTTGTGGCTTCTGTGTGTACCCCTGGGTTACTATCCGTGCTCTGTGTCATCCACCAAGGTGCTACCCTAGAACCATACCCAAGGAAGCTTGGGAACTCCTAACTTCCTGTCTTAGCTGTGGGAACTGAGTATCTTGTACAGCTTAGCAAAGAAACAGGAAATGCCAGAAGAGCGAAGACCAGCCCAGCTCTCTGCTCCCCACCCTCACCCTACCTGGTGCCCTATTTGCAGGTATGCACGTCATAGATGCGGATGCACTCCTGGCAGCTGACATAGCAGCACCAGTGGAAGATGCAGTGGCACTTCTCCTTTCGCTTCTCCGTCCTCGTGTTGTGGCCACGGCCACAGCACAGCAAATCACAGCCGTCAATGCCATGGGAGGTGACATTGCAAGTCCTATCCCTGGTGCCAAAGGAGCCTGTCTCTGGGTTAGGCTCACAGAAGTTGGGAGAGTTCTCATAGTATACCAAGTCCCTCTCGGTAGGCGGCTTGAAGAGTGCGTACTTGGCTCGCAGGGTCTCTACCCAGCCACGGGACTCACGGTGCTTCTCTACCACCATCTCCGAGGCACTGTCATACTTGTCTTTGAGGAAATCCCCAATGGCACGGAAGTCAGGCTGGGCCCACCAGCAGGTCTTCACTTCACAGCTTCCTGACAGCCCATGGCACTTGCACTTGAGATGCATGTGGTCCAGGATGGTCTGGGGGAGAGAAACAGCGGCTGACCCCAGATGACCCTCTTGGTAGCCCTGCCTGCTTGACCCTCTCCCCTCATCCCTCCAGCCTCCTCTATACCTTTTCCTTGCCAAGAAGAGAATGGAGGAGACTGAGGTATGGCTCTAAAATCTTGTTTCCCTGGGTGACACTCCATGCACTGACAGACTTCATACTCACTTCTCAAGTGAAAGAAACAGGTTGTTATCCCCATTTAACATAGTGGACACTGAGGCTGGGAACTTAAGTGCCACACCTAAGGATGCACAACTACAGAAAGCAGTGGAGGCTGAACTCTTAATTCAGGTCCCAGGTCTACATAGTCTGACAGCCACAAAACCAACCCAACTGTGTACAAGGTGATGGGAGGCCCTGCTTCGGAGCAGCCACACTCAACAGACACACTCCCAGGGGGTTAGCAACTGCAGGGGGTACTGGGAGCCATGCTGGGCCAAGAACAGGGATGCACAGGGCCTTCTAAGGGTAGCACAGGGTGGCACTGGGGCAAGGGCACTAGGCCTCACCGTGCGTCCTGCCTCGTTGTTGTGTTTGTTCATGGCTGAACGGGCATCCGGTCGATTCTCTCGGGCATCAGCAAACTCCCGGGACACGAGCACCCCGAAGTCGGCATCCTCGCTGCAGCCACCCCACTTCCAGCCTTCACCAGGTGGTCCCTTATGATGTGAATCACAGCCGCAGATGGTGGAGGTGCCCTCGGCGCAGGAACGCGTGACCGCGAAGGCCACGCCAGCAGAAGCAATGGCATGCACAAAGGCCGACTCACGTGTGGCTGTGGGAGGGAGTGGGGAGGCAGTGTTCAGTCTGATGCCCAGCTCTGCCTCCACTTTCCCAGCCAGGAGGAGGAAGGGCCCAGTGGCCCTGAAGGAAGAGTGAGGGCAAGGTGGTCCAGACTGAAGGAGGTATACCCACATTGCTGATGAGCAAACCTTCATCAGCATGTGCTAACTGGTCAGCCTGGGGCCCCACATGCTGCTGTCAGGTCCAGAAATTACTGTTCTGGCAAGTTGCTGAAGTAATAAAGGAGCCACACTCGGTCCTGTCTTATGGTGTCTGCTTAACAGATGGAAACACTGAGCAAGTCCTCAGCCCTCACAAATGCCAGAGGCTCCAGGTCAGCCTTCCCTCCTTGGACAGCTTGCAGTCTGTAGGGAACAAGGCCCAGGGACCCATAGCCTTAACCTGCTAAACCACACATCCCCACCTGGATGCTCGGGGAGACTTTCCTTTTCAGATTCTCCCTTACTCTCTGTAAAATGGGTACAGCTTTCAGCTGCCACTACCATTGCTGACCAAAGCAGGGGCTGAAACTGTGGTCTTTCCTTCTGTGTTCTCTGCCCCCACCTCAAAGCCAAAGTTTTGAACTGAAGAGGCCAAAGAGTGTGGACAAGGCAGTCCCTGTGCCCCAGGGTTTAGCAAGAAAAGTGAGGCTTGCCCATCATCACAGGGACGGCCACTGTTGAATGCTGGGCTTGTACCACGGGCTTTGCTTCTTTCATCTTAACCTTATTTCCCAGATGTGCCTGACGGTTATGCCGGCAAAGCCCTCCAGACCTGCGGTCCGCACGAACGGACACCGACCCAAGCAAGGGAGGCAGGCCCAGGGGGAGGCCTGGACGCTGTCCCGCGTGCTGCGGAGTCCGCGCTCCACCCACCCCGCGCCGGATCCGATCCACCCGTCGAGCGCAGGCGCTGGGCTTGAGCTTCCACCCCGGGCTCGCGACACAGAGCCGAGCGGCGCGGCTGCCCCGGCCGGAGGGGCGCGGGCGGGTTCGCGGGCGGCGCCCCTCGCTTCCGGCCTCGACCGGTTCCCAGCTCGGGACGCGGGGGCGGCGAGGGCGGGGCGGGGATTAGCCTGGGAGCGGCGCTGACAGCCCGCTGCGCCGTCTCCGTCCGGCGGGGCCCGCTGGGCCGCTCAATCCGCCTTTGTTCGCGCGGTGTCACACCGCATTACCCGCATAAAGCGGCCGCCGGCCCGGGCCGCCGCGCCGTCCGCCACGGCGTAGCAACGCGCGGCTCCCGCGGCCGGGCCGCGCCCCCGGCCCCGAGCGGGCCGCGCGCTCCCCCGAGGGCGTGTGAATGGCGGGCGGCCGGGGGGCGGGGCGGGCGGCCGCGGGGGGCGGGGCGGGGCGGCGCTCGCTCGGACCCGCGGCCCCGGAAGCCGCGCGCACTGCGGCCGCCGACCCGGCTCTCCGCGGCCCGACTACGGTGTCCCCGGAAGGCGCGGAGACGGCACGCCTGCGAGCCGCCGCGACTTGGCCCCAATTAGAGGCCAAACCTTTTATGTAAACAAGGAATAATTAGCTTTGGTAATAGATGCGTAAACAGAATCGTCATCCATTGATTTGCTAATTGCCTTCCCGTCTCCCGACAATAGCCGGCATTTTGCTGTAGGTCTGACGGACCCTGTGCTGTGGAGGACAGGTAAAGGAGTGCTGCACGCCAAAATGGGGTAGTCCCCTCTTCCACACCTCAACTCTCACCCCACCCGCCAACTGGGGGGTCGGTCTCAGGCCCCCCTCCTTTTTTCCTGGCTACTAAATGCAGCTCTGTCAGCTAATTCTCTTTTCTAAAAGGAGGGTGGTTTAGTCCGCAAAATTCCAGCGGAGACAATTCCTGGACGTTGCAGTTCCCCGAAATAGTTGTACATCTTCAGCCCAGAACCCAGGAGCCCCAAAATCCCAGTCTTGGAAGCAACTGCCTATCTCAACGGGTCTCCAGAGCCCCTAAATTCAAAATCAAATCGTAGTACTTTGACTCACTTAAGGCATAGCAGTCACACAGCCGGATTGCAAGACACCTGGGAAATTTCTCAGAGGCCACTGTGCCCACCAGAGTTGATGGGTGTACCCAGTTGGCAAAGCCTGGAGACCAACAAAAATTATTGGGGGGAAGTACAGAGCTATTGGCACCAGGCAGCTTTCTCAGCTCCTGAGGACTTTTCAGACAGAAGGACCAGGGAGCATAATCCCTACACCCTCAAGTGTATTTGCATAGCAGTTGGCACAGATTGAGGAAATGTTGCAAATGTCCACATCAAAGTCTGGGTCCCTGCTCAGGATGACCATGAGCTCCCTGGTGTCTGCCCTCAAATCCTAGGAGTCTGCCTTATCTCAGGGCTGACACTCTCCACTGAGGCCACGGATGACCATAATCACCAGTTTTAGGGTCCTCCCAGAGAGGGACCTTGCAACAGAAAGGAAAGGCATAGTCCCTGACTCTGTTGTCCCCCTCTCTTCCCCGCCTCCCACCTTACCAGAGGCGTACCTTTGTCGAGCACAGGCCCAAAGATGGCCAGGCTGTCGTCTATGGTGGTGCAGTTCCAGCGGCGGCCCCGGAACTGGTGCTGGCACTCTTGGATACCCAACTTCACGCCCTCAGCCACGCTGGGCATTATCTCGATATAATTGCGGCAGAAGCGCAGCTGCTTGGGCACCAGGCCTGGGATGGAACCACAGAGCAGGGGCTGTGAGCCCAGAGATGTGTACTGCTGGCCCAGGGCCAGGGACCTGTGGACAGACAGAGCAAGATGGGTTTGTGGGCAAAAAAGCACACACTTGCATGGGTGTCGCTTCTTAATGCACCCTCCATTGTATCACACCATTGAACCCTGAGCCTGGAAAAGTGCAGTCTGTACTTGTGTGCTGCCTTTGCTACCCCCAACTTGTATGGGGATGGGGACCATCAGAACCTCTCAGGGCCCTTGGGGCAATGCAATACCATGAAAGGAACCTTAGACTGGAAAGGCATTATTTGAGCAGATGGGGTCCTTTCTTTGCCCTTCAGGTCCCTGATGGCATTGAAGGTGATATAGGGGAATGAAACTCCCAACCTGGGGCCAGATTGTGTTCTCTATAACTGAAATGTGAACTTCAGAAAGAAATGGAGGTTAAGAGCAGAGTATATTTATTAGGAGAAAGCAAGCTTCTGTCCAGGAGAGGGACAGAAGGGAGAGCTGAGCAGGTTGCCCCAGGAAGCTGTCTTTTCCAGGGTTGTTTATAGAGTAAAACCATGTGGTGAAGAGGGTCTAAGTGGAGAACTCGCTTAGGTGGGCTTGAGGTGGGACAGAACTATGGTCAACCAATGAGATTATAAGCACCATTGCTCAGATAAAATTGGTTAAATCCAGGACCAAACAGGGAAGCAAGTCATGCAACAAGTGGGCATGAATATAGAACAGAAGTTTAGCTGGTAGCAGGTAGCAGTTGGCTTAGTGACTTCCTGGCTTCCTCAAGGTGATGATCATTCCCAGATGCTTATCTTTAGGGAGGTGACCATTTATTCCATCTTTGGTCTTTAGGTCTGGCCCATCAGTCTCTCACAGTTGTAAGGTACCTTGTCTTCCATGCTGTCTCCTTGAGGGTCTAGTCCTGTCCAACTACCTATAACATTTCTGTCTAATTCAACTGCCTACAACAAAGGATGGGGACAGGAGAGCTATGGAGTCCAGGATTCAAGGGGCCTCATGGAGGCTGCAGTGACCTAAAGGGAAAGCAGCAAAGACAAAGTGTTGTGTTTTGATTTTATGTGGTGATGGAAATTGAACCCAGGGCTTTGTGCATGCAAGGCAAGAGCTCTGCCACTTAGTCACATCCCCAACCTTCAGAGGTTGGTTTGACCTCCACTGCATCTCAGAAAAGAACAAAATCACAAACACACATGCCTGTGAACACATGCACATGACCATGAAAATGGCCCTCTGTTCCCTTGCCATGACACTGCCTGTTCAACGCTTCCTAGCATCTTCCCTGGAAATCAGTGACACCAGGACCTCTGCACACCAGGGCCTCCATGGACATCTTTACAATTCCCCAGAAGTCTATAGTTTATGTGTTTATTTTTGCAGTGCTGGAATTGAACCCATGGCCTTGGTCATGCCAGGCCAGCACCCCAGAAGTTTCTGTAGTGCCACTTTTTTTTTTCTTTTTTTTTTTGCAGAGCCAGGGATTGAACTCAGGTCCTTACACTTGCCAGGCAAGCATTTACTCAACTGAGCCATCTCCCCAGCCCCTAGAGTGCCACCTTTGTTCTTGGAACCCACCTATGTTTCAAGACAAGCTTAAATCAAGGTCAGAAGTAAGACCCCAGTGGTCACTGTCCCCAGCCAACACAATGTGACTTTGGTCAAGCCATCCCTCCTTCTGCCTGTTTTTCATTTGGTCAAGTCCACAGAAGGAAAGTTCTTATGGAGAGTGTAGGGAGCTGAATATATTAGAAAGTTGAAGCAGGGCAGGAATTTCTAGCTTTCCTTTCCCTAGTTCAGGAAGAACAGAAATGACATTTTGTGGGAGAAGCCAAGAAAACGCCCTGTAGGTCTCAGTGCAGTTTCAAGCCAGTTGAGATCAGTTCCATGATGACAGCATGAGCTGGAACTCGGAGGACCCACCTCTCCTTCTGTGTCCAGCATGACCAAGACTTTGGTCTAGGATGGGACCACATCAAGCTCCCCATGCAAAGTACCAAGGAGAGTCCTAGAAAGAGCTCCTAGGAGAAAAGCCCAGGGCTGGGAATGGGGATGGACAAAACATCCACCATGCGTCCACTCTTGCCACCTGCGGCATTATTTGGATGCTGCACACTGTACTGACTCGAATGTGTCAGGAGAACGTTCCTCATCCTCTAGTCAAGGCATCTGGGGCTTCCACAGTACAGCAGCCTGCCCGAGGCTTTTGGTACCAGGCTGTGGTAGATGACGGTGCTCTGTGCTGCTTCCCTCCCATCATCCTCCCGCGCTCTGGCTTGTGCCTGACCGACTTCCGCAGGCTCCATGCTGTGGAACTTTCTAGGCACCTCTGTGCCTAGTTGCCAGGGAGGAGGGACTGGGGACCCAGACCTGGAAGTTCGGATAGTGACATTTAGGAAATATTTGCAGATCTGAAGTACTGAGCCCCCTTTTCAAATGGATTGATTGATAGGTTGATTGACTGGAGACAGGTCTTGCTTTGGGGTTCAGGCTGCCCTTGAACTCACTATATGGCCCAGGCTGGCCTCAGACTCATGGTGATTCTCCTGCCTCAACCTCTCGAGTGCTGAGATTACAGGAATGCACCACCTTACCTGAGCATTGGGCCAATTTCAAAGGCAGGAAGAGCAGCCCCAAGCTCTCACTTACCACTATTCTTGCTGGCAGTGGCTAATTATGGCTTCCTTTGTGCAGCTACTCCCCATTAATGACCTGGCACATAGTAAGGTCTTTACTAGAACCTTATTTCTACAGACAATTTAGCCAGAGCTATTGAGTCACTCATGGGACCTAATCTTCCTCAACCAACCCCTGCCTTGTTGGTACTGCCCTTCTGGGCCCCCAGGGGCTGGACACAGCATCAGGTCTGAGTGGGAGAGACCCAGTGAGTCCAGAGGACAAGCATTGCTTGACAGGGCCCTGCAGCATAAAACAGGCTAATGTGATAGCATTTACTGGCAGGTTCTGGCTGCTGTCACCTTATTTTGTCCTCACAGCAGGTCTGTGAGGCCAGAACCTCAACAATGTCATCACTATCCATTTCATTGACAAGGACCCTGAGGCCAGGGAGCTAAGTAACCTGCCTGGGTCTGTGGACTGTCAAGTGCAGAGCTGAGCCTCTCGCCCAGCTCAGGCTGCCTCTCACACCTTCTCCCCGTGCAAGGGCTCAAACCCAGCCTCACGCCTGTGACTGGTCCATCCAGCCCTGTTCTGCCAACTGCCCTCCTGGCAGGCAGAAGACGAGAAGCTGGGCGAGGCACTGAGTATGCACAGCTCAGCTAGCAACACCCAGGAGCTCCTGTTCTGTACTGTTTTTCCTCCTCTGCCCAAGTCCATCCAAAAGTGCACACAGGAGCACCCAGGAGGCAGAAGGTGGCCTGCATCCAGGCCACCAATCTAAACACTTTCCTCAACCTCTTCATTCCCAGTGTCTTCATCTGTGAAACTGACCTAATGAGAAGAAGAATAGAATAACTCCAGGTGCTTGGCCCAAGGGAAGTCCTCGAGAAATGGTGATCAACTGCAGCATCCATGGGGCAGGGGCTGTGCCCCGCAGTCCTCTGCTTTTGTGGCCAGCCTCATTCCTCCCACTCTTGCATTCCTGATAGAACACTTAAGAACTCTCAGAGTCCCTTCCTCCACAACAGGCAGAGTCCCTGCCTCTGCTCAGAGAGCAAAGACCTCTGCCCTGGCAGCTCTGGCCTAACAGGGCTGAGGAACAAAGACATTTGTGATCTGGCAGCATGTAACCCAAAGGGGACGGGCAGAAGGACATTTCCAGTATGCTCCATTCAACAGTTTCAGCTTAGATCTGGACATCCTGCTGGTAATTAGCAAGGGTCTCTGGGGTGGAGGCTCAGCTCCAAGGGCTGGTGCTGCTGCTAGTGAGGCTGTGGCTGAGGGATTGGTTTCTGCAGGACAGCTGCTTCCCCAAAGTGCCCTGCCACCCTTGATCTGAGTTCCTGCTTGTACACTGCCATGTCTGACATTCCACTGTCACGGACACAAAAATTTTACTCTATTCTCGTTGCCACTGTTAAAGCACATGTTCCCCTGGGGGAGACAACAGTGAAGCTCATTCTCATCGTTTCTTTCTACCAAAGTGTGAGTGGCTTTGATTACATTTGCTTTGGAACTCATCTGTTTCACAACTCCATGCCTTTGCTCAAGCCGAACCCTCCCCAGGAGTGGCTTTCCAGCCCCGGCCCCATCTTACCATCCTTCACGACCTGACGGGCACCCAGCCAGAAGGAACCTCTCCTCCCTTTGTATGTTTCCTGTGCCTTGTGCAAACCTCCCCATCAACAGTACCCAAGTGGCTTGTTTCTAATACCATCTGGCTAGGTGAGTGTAGGTACCCAAGGATGGGGAATGTCTCTCCCTCCTTCCCCAATCCTTCCCCAGTAGCACACACACACACACACACACACACACACACACACACACACACACACACACCAGCTTACTTGGCCTTTCACAGAGCCAGGAACATGACAAATACTTGCTGATGCTCAGGGCAAGGAATAACAGAAGGTCCCTCATGCAGAGCCAGCCTGATCTGCCTACAAGGTCCAGGCATCCGGAGGTCCCACCCACACACAGGACAAGACTTCTTGGTTCCGCTGAGGAAGTTCCTATGTTGAAGATCTCAGAAGATAGGCAAACTCCCAAAGGAGGTAGGGACCTGCCTGGCACTGGCAGCTGGTGAGGGGGAGGGAAGACATCTGCCTGGCCTGCCCAGTTGGACCAGGGGCTATTTATACTATCCCTGCCCTTGCCTTGCCAAAGGGCTCTGCCACCTTCCCCATGGGGACAGCTCATCCCCTCCATTCCCACCACCCACTGCTCAGCTGGGCCCAGAACAGACAGGAAGCCAGGAAGATGGGCAGTAGGTACCAGCAAGCCACTGGCTACTGGTAGAGACCTTGATGGTAACCTCTTAGGCTGAAATTCTGTCTGTCTATCTATCTATCATCTATCTATCTATCTATCTATCTATCTATCTATCTATCTATCTGGGTGTTACTATGTAGCTAGGCTGAAACTCAAGCTAATCCTGCTGCCTCAGCCTCTCAAGAGCTGGGATTACAGACCACACTCAGCTAGCTAAAATCAAACAGCTTAAGTCAATCCCAGTGATGAACTGGCTCTATACCACCACCCATTAGATAAGCACTGTGCTGGGTGAAGAGTCTCCTTTGCACCCAAACTTGGGTTTGTTTTGTTTTACCTTAGAATCTTTTTTTTTTTTTTTTTGCAGAACCGGGGATTGAACTCAAACCCTCGCACTTGGCAAGGAAGCACTTATTCCACTGAGCCATCTCTCTGGCCCCTACCTTAGAATCTTCCAACATAGGAATTTAGAGCCAGAGGGATCTCAGAAGCCACCTAGTTTAGGCTGTGTCTTATCTGTGCTGGCCTTCATAAGCCAATCTTATCATTCCTCATACATTTGTACATCTTGTATTAACCCTGACCGACACACCCACTTTTTCCCCAAATGCACTCTTACACAACTTCCTGCCTCTTACTACATGTAAAACAAATATAGAGGTTTGTTCCTCAAAAAAGATTACCATAGAATCCAGAATTCCATCCTAGGTATATATCCAAAAGATCCGAGAATGAGGGCCCCCACAGATACTTGTCCAACAACAGTCATGGCAGATGAATGGCAGTATGGTACCCAAATACAATGGAGTAGCATTCAGTTGTGAAAAGGGAAGAACTTCCCACATAGCAGACAAGTCTTGGTAACATTATGCTAAGTGAAATAAACCAGCACAAAATGATAAATATTGTGTAACTGAACTTATGAAATATCCAGAGACAGCAGTAAATATTTAGATTATAAGTTTTTGTTAGGGATGATAGAAAAGTTCTGGAAATAATAGTGAGATGTGCACAACATTGGAGTGTGTTAAACACCACTGAGCTGTACACTTGTAAATGATTACAGCGCCATCTTCCTGGATCCTCATCCCTCAGCCTTGCCCTCAGTCCCCACCAAAGGCCTCACTGCACACACAACAGCCACTTCCTGACCTAATCCCATCTTCTTGGGATTAGGCTCTGAGCCCAGCTGGGCTCAGAGACACTGTCATTTTCCAGCTTGCACAGCCAGCTGAGGGATGGCAGGGGCAGTACCTAGGGCTTCCATCTGCCACCAGGGCTCCTCCCTGAACCATAGTACTCACTTGGAGCAGATGTCACTGTCCTACAACACACAGGCCTTGGGAGTGACATACATTCTCAGGTACTTCCTTCGGGCAGGATACAGAGGGGATGGGACGGACAGATACACTGTCCCCATAAGGTAGTGGAGCAACCTGAAGGCTATGGCCCAGGGAGAGGCTCCCCTCCTGCTCCCACCAGTCTTAGGGTGAGTTTTATGGCCGGGCTTTCCCCAGGTATGCTTTTCCTGTAGTTGTGGGCTTCATGCCATCCCTTTTCCCACGGGGATGCCTAACTGTCCCTGATGGTAGGACATCTAATTCAAAGACATAGTATCTCCTGAAATGCCTATCACGGA
Source organism: Ctenomys sociabilis (assembly GCA_004027165.1). Lineage (NCBI taxonomy): Eukaryota > Metazoa > Chordata > Mammalia > Rodentia > Ctenomyidae > Ctenomys > Ctenomys sociabilis. Next base: position 9,349 of record PVKA01005951.1, on the reverse strand, counting down.
TGCTCACAAAAAAAGGGAGACACTGGAAACTCCTCTGTGGTTGCCTGTCTCTTTCCTGATGGCAACTGGGGTTCCTGGATGAGCTCCACCATGGCCCGGCTCTGCGCCCCACACACTGCTCCTGAGCAGTTCCAGACAGAGGCCTCACCTCCTCCAGCATCCAGAGGAACCCCATCCTGGCCTACAGCAAGATGGAAACTGCCAAAAGGGAGAGAAAGGGCTTAAGAAATGACCAGGAGATAAAGAACTAAGCACTGGCACTGGAACTCAGAAAATTTTCCACTTGGATCACAAGGCAATGGTCTTAGAGCTGGCGGGTGTCTCACACACACACACGAGTCCAGCAAATTCAGGCACACATGCCCAGCTTAGTGGGCAAGGGGCTGGGCCTGTGGGTTGCGCATCTAGCTCCTAGTGCTCTCAAAGAGCTGCTCCCCACATGAGAAGAGCTTACAATCCATAAGCTGCCATCTTTCCTCACCTGTCCCTTTACTGCATCTGGAGCACACAGGGCCCTGGCATGCTGAGCATTATCTCCTTCCTTCCCAACATGCTGTTGCGGAGCCAGAGGGGCTCACATGGTGCTATGGTCTGATTGGTGCCTCTAGAGGATTTCCAAACACCTCCCAGAGGTTGCCTCTATCCCAGCATTCTGGGGAGCTGAAGCAGAGTATCACAAGTGGGAGCCCAGGCTGAGCAGCTTAGTGACTTGGCAAAACAGAAACTGAAACAGGTAGCTCAGTGCAAAAGCACCAGGTTGAATCCCCAGTAACCAACAAGAAGTGGAAACTCCTATGGACTCATCTCATTTACACTGGTTCCTTCCCACCCCAGGCACGGGAGCTAATGGCTCCTCCTTGTCTCCAGCAGGGGCAGGGAGAGAAGGAAGAACGAGGGTGAGGATAAGCGTGTGGAGGGCAACGGCTGATGCGCCTATAGCAGGCAGGAGACGCGTGCAGCAAGTGGCGTGCCCAGCTGCAGGGAGTGGGGAAAGCCTTTCCTTGGTAAACACATTCACCCACTGCCTGTTCACTCAACACACGTGGAAGAGATGGCTCTGAACCTGGCAGTGCTCCAGGTGCCGGGCCTATGGAAGTAAATGAAGCAGCTGTAGGAACACCCACACCGGAGGCATCTGTCAAGAACAAATCAACAGGCTTGTGGTAAAAGCATCCAATCTCAAGCAGGGGAGAGTGGGACTCCACTGCCAAGCATGGGAATAGCAGTAAGGTGGCTGGGGTGCCCGAGGGCATAGCCTCAGCATAGGAGGCAGAAAAAGGCAGAGAAGCTCCTCCACCCAGCTGGAGCCTGGGGCTGCACAGGAGAGACAAAGGCTAAAAAAGGGCTGAGTACTGGGCTTTATTCTGCAACCTGGCAGCCACTGAAGTTTCTAGAGCTGCACTTTGACTTCTGATCTAGTCCAAAATAGGACAAAGCGTAGGTGCTGCAGACCAAAGGCTGGGAGGCTGGGGTGGCCTTCAGTGCTAAGGAGAGCGAGGCCTGCCTGAGCACGGGATCCACCCGTCACCGACCTGGGTGAGCCACTGTGAAGCTGCTCAGAGCACAGCTGCCTGCCTTGGTCCATGCTTGGGTCTGGACAGGGAATGGATCCTCCAGCCATTGCAGGACAGTGGCCCTCAGAACAAAGAGGAAGCCATGACTCAGGATCAGAGAAACAAGAGAAAGGAGGAAGTATAAGGAAGGTTTTTGAGCCATGGTGAGCAGGAAAATGGAGATGGTACCAACAGATGCTGAATGAAGGAGGTAAAGCAGCTCTGGTAATAAAGACAAAAAGAAAGGCTCTTGAGGCCCGGGCACCCACAGGCACCCGCATCCCGACAGCTGGGAGGGGTCGAGCTGGAGCACAAGGGGAAGAGGGAGGCTAGATGTTCAGATTTGGGAATCTCTGTCCCACAAGACACTTTAGGCCTGGCCTCCACTACAGGACTGGAGAGGCCAGAACGTCTGAACACTGTCACCAAGGAAAGAAGCACCCCAAGATGGGGGCAGGCAAGCTAGCCAGCCTCAGGGCACTGAAGCTCACCCCAAGAGGCTAGAACTTGGAGCAGTAAATCGGCAAACCTCCCAGAAGTCTGCAAGCGGCAGCTTGGTTGAGCCTGGCTTCGCTTTCCTAGTATTCCTGAAGTGTGCCCGCAGAGGGTCGCAGCCAGCACGGGCAGCCTTCCCTTGGGCTTCTTTCTTTGCTGGGCCAAAGCGCTGGTGCTTTCTAATCCCCTCACTGTCCCTTCCTCATCCTGATTCTTCCAAACCAGGAGCGGCTAGGGCCTAAGTCTGCCTCAGCTAACATTTGGCCTGTGGGGTTTTGTCCAGTTCTTCTTAGGCCTGTCATCCTGCACTGTATCACCAACATCTTCAGGGCCCTGGAGAAGCCTCAGGAGGGAGAACCTGAGGGAAAAAAACGGTATTCCCAGTTGTGGGCTGCATGAGGGGTGAAAGCCTCACATGCGAGAAGAAAGCCAAGCTGGACATAGTGGTGTAAGCCTGTAATTCCAGCACTCAGGAGGCCGAGGCAGGAACATTACCACAATTTCAAGGCCAGCCTGAGCTCCCAAGTGAGTTCAAGGCCAGCCTGAACTACATAGCAAGATCCTATCTCTAAAAACAAAAACACACACAAAACGCTAAAGTACCTAAACACCCTTCCCACCCAGGAGCATACCCTGAGGATGGGCCAGCCAGCCTAGCAGCAGCAGGGATCTCTCCTTCTTCCTCTCCCTCCCTGAGCACTCACATGAGACCCCACACACCAAGTGACATTCTATGAGTGACTCTGACAACTCCTCTATGCCCCCAACTTCTAGAGAGTTGCTTCCAGGGCCAAGTAGGGCCTTCAGGAGGTCAAGCACCTACCGGGGCCCTGAGAACCCAGAAAGGGCTCTGTCTGGGACATGTGGAGGAAAGTAAGGAAGGGTGTGGGCTGCTGTGTGTGTGCCTCCAAGACTGAGCAACTCTGTCTCGGTCCTGGTGGTACTTGGTGAGTTGTTTCTTTTGGGAGTAAAGCTGGGCCCAGGGAGGGAGTGGTAGAACCCAGGCTGGAATGTTACAGCTTTTGCTCTCCACAGCTGCCCCTGGCCTGGCCTGAGACTCCCTGATAGGATGTGACAAGATGGCCTGAAAAATATTAGGACCTGTGAAATGTTTAAGCCTATTTTTTATTGGATTGAGAGCACAAGGAAGGTGAAGTTGGTCTGAGGGGGTGAGGGGTGTCTCTTTTGGCCAATTGGGGACAGGGCCTAGACCAGGATGGAGGGCCCAGGGAAGAATAAGGAAGGTGGGAACTGAGGGCAAGTAGGAGAGGAGTCCAGAGAAGTGACAGGGAGGAAGGCAGGGAGGAAGCAGAGGGAATGCTCCCGCAGTCCTGGCCTGCCAAATGCCCCCCACCTGGTCCCCCAACAGGAGGGGGCACCTCCAGAGGATACCAAGACCTTCACCCAGAAAGACGCAAGATGGGTCAGGGAAGAGCCTGAGCCCAGTACATGCAAAAGGGCTGGAAGGAACACACAAGAGACTTTGAACCTCAGATCCCCAGAGCATCTCCACAAGCACTGGAGGGGATGGTTTCTCAGAGGGAAGGCCAAGAAGAGCTAGGTCCATTTCTCTACCTTGTTGAGCAGTTCACAGTTAAGCCCAGACATCCTCTACTATTTAGGTCCTCACTTTCAGACCTGCCTTCAGACACACTCAGTGAGACTATTATAGAGCAACTGAGGCTCAAAGAGTTGCTTAGGATCACATTCATGTCCATTAAGGTCAATGAATTTCATAGTTACCTCCAAATGGGCCGAGTAAGAGATGCTGAGCATTCCAGAAACCCAAGTGGAAAAAGAATGAGGGAGAGACAGAGGAGGAGAGAGACAGGAAAGAGACAGAGAGACAGAGAGATCAGGGACCAGTTTTCTCTGGAGTGCTCATTGGGTATAAGGTAGATGTGCAATAAAAACCTGTTTAGTAGAAGCCTTTGCCTGAGCAAAGACTCTTGCTTGCCTCTAGCTAGCAAGAAAGTGTGTGGGACCAAAGCAGTACCTGGAAAGGCACTGGAAGCTTCTGGGAACAGCTCTATGTATCCGTCATTCCCAGACAGTATCAAGTCACAAAATGTCAAAGCTGAGTGGGAATTTGGACATCATCCAGTCAAGTATCTTGAGGAAAATAAGGCCTGCAGAAATGATGTAACTTGCTCAATGTTTCTCAACTGGTTAGAGGCACTCCTGGGAGGTCGCCCCACGCCTCTGACTCCCTGTGAGAGTGGTCTCCTTTATACCCCACATACCTTTCTCAAAGCCAGATCTGTGGCTTCATTCAGTACCTACACATTACCTGCCTAGAGTACCTGAGATGTGTGCCCCAACCAGAGCTGGGACCATAGTGGCAGAGTGTGACAACTCATTTGAAGTGGGAACTCTAAGCAATGGAATTCTGGGTAGGGAGGAGCTGGGAGAGGGATTTGAGAGAGATGATGTTGGACCTAGGCTTTGAAATCCCTTTCAGTTTGGATATGTTTTTCTCCAAAAGCTCTGCTATTTGTTTCTTTGCTCTCTTTGTCTGCCAGGATGAATTCTAATGTAAAACAAGTGTGCATCTTTAGCTCATTTTCACCTTGTAACACTTCTTCCCTTCCTGACCTTTCTGGTCTGGGGAGTTTATCTCCCATGTTACAGATGGAGAGAGGAGAGTCTGACAGGGCCAGTTCTGCTAGTTCCCAGGCCACGGGTCTGCTGGTCTCCACATGACTTTCTCTTTGGAGCCCAGTTCCATTAAAATACAAGACAGCCTGCCCCATTGTACTTTCCCACCTTTGACTCCCTATTTATCATCCTTCAAGGGTTGAATTCAGCCTCCAATTTAAGCCTCCCTCTGGTCATTCCCCCAACTCTCACATTCCCCTCAGGGGTACCCATCTTCTCTATTTCTCCACTACAAAGACAAGACTTGCTGGAATAGTTCCTTCACTCACTTTAGTACTCGGCCAAGTGCCTGATTTACCACTGAGGATCTCCAAGCCATTTCACCTGGCTACCCTCACCACCCTCCCCTCCCCCACACCACACAGGATGCTACCCTTCTAAACCTTAAACAGGAATGGTCCTGTTCCATCTCTGGGCCATCCACACAGCTGCTAGCTCCACAATCTGGAAACTTTTTTTAAGCCTCAGAAATACTCCAGCAGGGCATATAGACAACTCACTCTGCAGCTCCCAAGCATTTCAGAGCCACCAACCTGGCATGTCTTCATTCGAAGAATATGGACACTGGGCCAACCTGTGCTGAATGCTGGGAGTCAGAGATATGCATAAGGTCCTTTTGGTCTTTTGAGAATTTCCAGCTCCAAAAGTAGCTTCGGAGCTGTCCCAGGTGGCCCATGTTCCTCCCTTGTGGGGCCTACATGCTACCAGTTCTGCCTTACCACCAGGGCTACATCCTCTAAGACCCCCCTACCTCTATTCTATTGCCCCTCTACTCCCTTACACTACTCCCTCTGGAGGCCCAAGGACATTTACAGACCAGTTGGCTGGTAGGGTCAGGAAGTAGGCAGTAGACTACGGTGGCCAGACTACACTTGGGGGTGGTTTTGAATAACCCAGACATTTGGGCTCCAACACCAGACCTGCTGGACCAGACCATCTGGAGAGGAGTCCACAAAACTAGCTCATTAAAAACCTCCCCCAGAAGTGTGACAATAGGAGGGTAGGAGATGGTGCAATCTGAGGTACCGAACCTCCCCTATAAAGTTCACTGACCAAAGATGTTTCATATGAATCTGACACACTTTAAGTGGTAAATTTTGGTTACCTGGGAAACATAAGGGATACAGGAACAAAGCAAATGGCACTACAGGGAAACAACTGGACAATTTCACAATATAGGACATTCTGAAAAACTATAGGCCTGAACTCTTCAAGAGGTCGGGGTTTTCTTGTTTTTGTTTTAAAGCTTTAAAAAATATTTTTTTATTTGATACAGGATCTTGCTATGCAGGTCAGATTTGTAATGATCCTCCGGTCTCAGCCTCCCCACTGCTGGGATTATAGGAGTGCACCACCACACCCTGTGTCAGTCTCTCTAGCGGCTGGCCAGCTCAGGGTGCCTGAGGGCAGGGCCTGCACGGCATGTGGTAGGGAGATTGAACCCTGGTCCCTGCACTTGCCTAAGCAGGCACTTAGTCCACTAATCTATCTCACCAGCCTGAGAGATTAGTTTTTAAAAGCATATGGGCAGCAGTTTTTACTTAACAAGCATAATATATATCATTTACTGTATTTTGTCTGCTTCTATTTATTGAAATGAAGCTACACGAGGACAAGGCTCTTAGTTCATTTTTTCACCTTTATATTCATAAATCCTAGGATGCCACCTTAATATTGAATTTATTAATCATTTTATTTCATTATTAATCTTAATAAACTATTTTTTAAAAACATGAAAGATGACATGTTTCACATTAAAATGAATCTAAAGGGCTGGGGAGATGGCTCAGTGGAGTAAGTGCATCCCAGGCAAGTGCAAGGACCTGAGTTCAATCCCCGGTTCCGCCAAAAAAAAAAAAAAAAAAAAAAGAATCTAAAATAAAACAATCAAATAACTGGAACTTGGTTTGAAAATTCTATCTATAAAGTCATTTAAGGATAACTAGAGGAATCTAAGTCATTAGGAATTATTGATAATTTTGTAAAATATGATGATGGCTTGCGGTCAGGGAGTCATCTTTACATTTTGGAAATGCATGTATAATAACTATAATTTGAAATCTTTCAGCAATTGCATTGTGTGTGCACCCATGCACGTATGTCCATATTAGGCAGGGGGAAACAATGGCAAAATGTTGAAAACAGTTTCACTAAAAAGTGCTTGCTCCTCGTACAATTTTTTCTACGCTGTATTCAGCTTTGAGGACTCATCCCAGGCCCCCACAACATGCTGGGCAATCGCTCTACTTGGAGCTACACCCCTATCACTGATTAACATAAATCTTCATAATAAAACCGAATTACAAGAACAAAAATTCCAGCTGACTTGGAGGGACTTCTGGACCCCGCGTGGGGCTCGAACGCTCGGTCTGTTGGGCCCGACCCCGCCAGGGCTGCAGCCCCGCCCGGGGCAGCGGCAGGTGCGCGGGCAGTAGGCGCCGGCTGCAGGGCGGGGGCTGCGCCACACCCGGCGCTCAGGGCGATGCTCGGCTGCTCCTTTCAAGGCGGGTATTTCCACCGCATTCCCAGGAGGTCTCCGGGCCCCGTCCCCCCACGGCGCTCAGGACGCAGGTGAAGCAGCCGCGGCACCTGGACTGCCCCGCCCTGCTCAGCGGGCTGCACCTAGTTCAAAGCGCTGGCTTCCCCTCCCGCCGGCCGCCCCGAGCGAGCCTCAACACCTTCCCGCACTCCTCCTCCGCCCTAGCCCGGGAGTCCCCGGGTCCCGCCAGCTCCTGCGCTGTGTGGTCCCGTTCACACCTTTTCTTTTCACGGGTCTGGGGGTTGCAAGCAGCCATTCGGGCCAAAGAAGCCCCGCGTGCAGGACCAAGTGTCCTGCACTCAGCGGGGCGGTCACTGGTTCTCAGGGCTTCCAGGCAAATGGCCTCGCGGAGCTCAACAGTCCTGTTGTGTCCCTGCCCGGGAATTTGGGTGTTCTGGGCGCCAGTGTATCTTCCCTTCGCCGTTAGGGGCAGGCAAGGGTGAGAGGCCAGGCCAGGGATTCTGGACAGGCCAGAGTCTCGCCCAGCCCACCGAGACCTGCGGCTGGACCTCTCTGGTGGCCAGCACCACGCCAAGAGCCAGAGGAGCCCTTCCCTGCTCTTCAGTCCCCAGCGCTCTGCTCTCCTCCTCTCTCCTGGCTTCCCCAGCTCCCTTCACAGCCAGGACAGCAAAAACGTTTTTGATGAGCAGCACCTGAGTGCAAAGTGTCCGGGCATGCCCTCATTTACATACTCGCAGGTGTAAATCACACGCTGGCCTCCACCTCCTGTTCTATGTGCGTTGCTAAACACGACCATACACTGGGAATGGATAGGTGAAAATATATTGAAAGAAACCACCATCCTCCAGTGGAAGGCATCATCTGGTGAATCCTTCTCAGGCTTTGCCTTCTTCCTGACTGTCCCACCTGTTTTCTTGTCCTGGCAGAAAACTGAGAGCTGCAGGGTGCCGACCAACACTCTTGGGGTTCAAGGTCTTAACTCCTGGCTCCCAGGGGTCAGCCACCTCTTTCCTCATCCTTCCCATAGCTACTCCTGCTCTCCCCAGGCCTCCTTCTCCCAGACCTCTGGCTAGAAACGATTCCTCTGCTTGCCAGCCCGCAGCCTCTCACCCCTCCCTCTGGCTGGGTTCCCCTCTCTGCGCCTTCCCTCACCTGCGCTGATAGGTTTCAGCCGCAGCACACCCATAATTGCATCAGGCAGCCAGCACCAGCACAGCTAGGTCCAGGGGGCTACTGTCTGTCAGGCTCCTCCTTATTCACATTTATGACAGAAGTAAGTGGCCATTCGTTCCAGGGGAAGCATGATTTGTGAAGAAAAGATAAATCAGTCTAATTCTCTCTCTCTCTCTCTCTCTCTCTCTCTCTCTCTCTCTCTCTCTCTCTCACACACACACACACACACACACACACAAAATCAAAAAATTCCAACTCTAGCTTTTTCTGTGAGTGAACTATGTGTTGAACCTCAGGCAGAACATTGATGCAGATAGCAGGGTAGGCTCCTCAGGAATCAGTTTGGCCTAGAGGCAGGCTGGAGTTGCCACAGACAGAAGCAGGGCCCAACAGTCAGGGGGAGATGAGGTAATGGGGGTGCCTTTATGAAGACACTCGAAGCTATAAATGAAAATGAGGGGGAATGCTTTTACTGGTGCGTACTCAATGGTGAATAAGATAGTAAGGGTGAATTTATTTGGGTAGGCAGTAGTTAATAAGGTCATGAGGAAATACTTTTACTGAACTCTGCTATAAGGAGGGAAAGAATCTTCCACGGTACTCAGAATAGTTATTATTATTTGGAGAAGTAGCTAATATTTATTGAGCCTTGACTATGTGCCAGGTACAGGTAAAGCATTTATATAAAACCTAACTTTTAATTTGCTAAAGAACCCAGTGATGCTGTTATCCCCATTTGACTGATAATGACACAAGTTAGAAAGGCTAGGTAACTTGTCTAGGGTCACACAGCTGGGAGATGGTGGGGTTGAGTTGGCTAATAAAGCAGCGAGGGAGGCATTTATGAGGAACAGGGCTACATGGAGCATGTCAGCAGAGACTAAGACTCAGGTCTGTCCTGCTGCTCAGGCTGTGCACTGGACTAACAGCCCCGTAAACCAGTGCTGGGGCCCTGGCCTACTGACCTTTT
>PVKA01005950.1:44349-87070 GCA_004027165.1 Ctenomys sociabilis | reverse complement strand
CCTCATACAATGCCACATGCCTTTAATTTCAACGTCCAGGTTTGCCATGAGGTTGAGGACAGGCTGGGCCTACATAGTGAGTTCAAGGCCAGCCAGAACTACATAGTGAAATCCTATCTCCAAAAAAAATGCTTGGAGAAAACTCAAGACTGCATTTCCTTTCCCTGACTTAGGAGCCCTTCCCTTTCCTGATAGGTCATTACTCTGAATCAGGTGCTCAACACCTTCCTATTTGAGCACACAGTCTGACAGTAGCTCTTCCCTGATTTTCTTCATTTAGATGCTAAATGCCCTAAGTATGTGCACTTCTGTGTATGCAGACTCTTAAGTTATTTCTGTTGTCCTGTCTTCAGGTTTACTAATTCTTCCCATGGCTGTGGCAGGTATACTTTTGAACCTGTGGGAGGTGTTATTCACCTTATGGTTTATTCTGTCTGCATCTTCCAATTAATAGGATTTGTTTTAATGTTTTTGTTGAGACAGAGACTTGCTCTGTAGTTCAGGATGGACTTGAACTCACCATGTAGCATAAGGTGGCCTTGAAATTGTGACAGTCCTCGTGCATCATCCTCCTGAGTGCTTGAGATTATAGGCATGTGCCACCATAGCCAGCTTAATAGTTTCCTTCTATATTCTGTATTTCTAATCTTGTATATTGCCTACCTTTTCCATTAGAGCAGTTAACATATTAACCATAGTTATCATGGTTACTTTAAATTTCTCTGTGGTAGTTCTTCATCTGTGTCACATCTGAGTGGTTTTGTTCATTGTTTTATGTCTGAGTGTAGTATTTTCTTCTAACTTTTCTGAGACTGGGTGTGGTGGTGTGCACCTGTAATCCCAGCTCTTAGGAGGCTGTAAACAGGCAGATCACTACAAGTCTGATCTAGTAGTGAGACCCTGAATACCCTGTAGACCCTTCCCTAAAATACAAAAAAAAAGGGAAAAAAATCTTCTGACTTTTCATTAAAATGTAAGCATTTTATATGGAATAGAGGAGACTGAAATCAGTGTTTTGGTTCTTACTGCAAATGGCTACTTCTCTGCTTTCAGTGTATGGAGGTGTGTCTTGGGAGTGGGTGTTGGTTTGGGAATAGGGTCTGTTGGAACTATGGTTACACAGTATATCTCAGGCTTCATATTTACTAGTAGTACTTGCCCAGTATATCTGATAAAACCCAGTTTATCTTTTTTCCTTCTATGGTTTGCCTTTTTTTTTTTTTTCCTTCCTTCCTTCCCCTCTGTCCTTTTTCTTCCTCTCCCCTTCCTTTCTTTATTTCTTATACTAAGGGTTGAACCTAAGGTTTTTACATTGAGCAATATCCTAGCCCTTATTTTTTATTGTTCTGAGACAGGATCTTGCTAAGTCATTAAATTGGCCAGGCTGTATTTGGATTATGAGCTTTCTGTGTTAGTCCCCTACAATGCTGTGCTTACAGGCAAGTGTACTACTATCTTAAAATTGAGTAAATTTATAAATGAACTAGATAACATAAAACCAAAAGCCTCTGTAAGGACCTTCACCTTAGAATCTGACATTCTTTGTTTTGGCCCTCTATGTCCTATGAACCATTTATCTTGGTTGGGTGTGGCTTGTTCTCAGTGTTGAAGATTACTACTGCTGTTAGACAATCCCCCACACACACAGTGTTGCAGTGTAAAGATGAGACATAATCTCCCCAACCTCTTACTTGCTCTGTTGCCAAAGGCCCCGTGACATGGACCAGGGTTCCCTTTGGTGATAGTGCATACATCTGTGCACACATGTGATTGTTGCAGGTCAAACATGTGTCGACATCAAGGACAACGTGGTGGATGAAGGCTTCTATTTCACCCCCAAAGGGGATGATCCATGCTTAAGCTGCACCTGTCATGGAGGGGAGCCTGAGATGTGTGTGGCCGCCCTCTGTGAGGGTCCCCAGGGCTGTCAGCAGTACCGAAAGGAGCCTAAGGAGTGCTGCAAGTTCATGTGTCTGGACCCAGGTGAGACTTGATGGTGTATGGTGAGTCAGTCTCTCCCATCACAAACAACCAAAATGTCCTGTGTGTATGGAGTACTGGGGACTGAACACATGTCCTCTGGCATGCCAGGCAAGCCCTCTAGTACTGAGCCTTCATCCTTTTTATTTTGATTCTGGGTATTACATATTTGAGTTGGGACTATACATAAGATTACAGGCCACTGCACCCAGCCTAGATATTCTTCTGCTTCCTCAGTGGTGAGTATTCAGAAGTGCTCTTAGCATGTGGCACAACAGTGATAACAGTGTTTGTTCAGAGTTGCCATAGAAACTTGGATGACTAGTGTTTCTAGCTAGTATGTCCTTTAGCTGCCATCCTTTACATTGCCTCGTTCCCCTTCTCAGGTAACAGATATTCACAGATGAACCTGATTTTTAGTGTAATTGGTTTTTTACAAATTATATGGACTTGGCACCTTCAAACCTTTCTCCTTTTTAAGACTAGAGCTAGACTTCTAATCTGTGTAAACATTTGATCTCTTCCTTTCTCTTACAGTGGGTCCTGATAGAAGATTAAATATTACCCAAGTTTTGAGATGAAACTCCTCACCACTAGGTGGTGCTTTAAGGCAGACACAGTCCAGTTTGGTTTTTTTAGTGTATTTGGTTGTTACAGGGTCTCACTGCGCATCTCCTACTCATGGTGATCCTCCTGTTTTCAGCCTCCCCAGCGCTGGGATTATAGGTGCTCAGACTGTGGCCAGCTCAGCCCACCTTGGGAGCAGGACTGGTGTGGCATGTAGTGCCAGTGATTGAACCAGGGTCCCTGTGCTTGCCTAAGCAGGCGTGTTAGTTCTCCAAGCTATCTCACTGGCCTATACAATCCAGTTTTGAGATGACCTTCCACTTGCTACAGGAGAGCAGCCTAAAATGTCCCCAGCTCATGCATTGAACACTACATAGAATGATTCATTACCGTATGCCAGCACTGTGGCAACTCTGTGAGAGTCAGTTCTCACAAGAAACAATGAATTAAAATTATGTTTTTACTTCTCGGGTTCTGTAATGTGGGAACTTGTGGGAGCCCATGGGCACATGGGCTGGGCAGAACAGCAGAGTAGGAAGGCATGGGAGCCAACTCAGCTGGAAGATGAGGGCTTCACAGAACTGTCCTTGAGTAGGGTGTTTCCAGGACCCTCACACCAAGAGACTGCTAGGTAGGAGTGTAGAACCATCCTTTAGAGCCTGTGTCTGTTGCTGGGCAGAATTGGGCACTCTGGCACATGTACCATCAGATGTGTGCGCTTGACTCTGTAGTATGTACAGAGGCTGTGATTGCAGCCAGTCAGCAAGTAACAGGGAGCTTGAGATTAATAAGAACAGTACTAATCACTGCCTCAAAGATATAGTTTCCTACTTGCAGAGACATGTCTCTACACAGATTATTCATATTTCCAGCTTCCACAAGAGTCACACTTTAGGGGCTGGGGAGATGGCTCAGTGGAATAAGTGCTTACCTGGCAAGTGCAAGGGCCTGAGTTCGATCCCCAGTTCTGCCAAAAAAAAAAGTCAAACTCTTTTATAAACCATGTCATCTGGATTCCTAGTTCCATTTCTTAGATGCCTCCCAGCATGGCCCTGACACTCTGTCTAGGCTTTATAAAAATGACCAGATTGGTCAAGTATCGTGATGCATACCTGTAGTCCCAGCACTTGGGAGGCTGAGGCAGGAGGGTCACTGCAAGTTCAGTGCCAACCCAGGCTACATAGTCAATTCAGGCCCAGCCTGATGGTACAGCAAGATACCGTCTCAAAAGCAATAGCAATAAAAATGACCAGAACCTTAGCCCAAAGGCACTGTGAGCCACTTTCCTGCACAGGTGGAATAACTGAGCCAGAGCTTGCTCTACCTGTGATATAGCCAAGCACTTTTGGCCTCTGGGAGCCCTCTTGGGAAATGTATATATTGTAAGATTTTCTCAGTTTCTGTTCTCTTGTTGCTGGGACAAATACCAGATGCCCAAAATGAAGGAAGGAAAGTTTTATTTATTAGCTCACAGTTACTGGACATTTCAGTCCATATTCAGCTGGCTCCAAGGCAAACTGGCACATGGCAGAGGGGAGCAGTTCATGGCAGCAAAGAGTAAGAGCAAATGGGCAGGAGCAACAATGGTAACAGCAAAGTGTGTCTCTCTTGTGTTACATTCAGGCTACCCACTCCAGGCTGGGTGTAGCATTCACACCCGATATCCCAGCAGTACTCAGATCCATAATCCCAGCCTTGGATCATGAATTAATCACAAATGGGTAGAACTGCGCTTCAGTGACTGCATTAGGCTTTGGAGGGGCAAATACACACAAACCATAAAAACCAGGGACCAGCACCTTCCCACTGAAGAAAGTAGAGATTCTGAGAATAGGGTTTCAGGTGTTAGCCTTCAGTGTTCCATTCAATAATATAAGGGTGTCTGCGCACACAACTTCCTCAGTATTTACTCAAGGTTAAAGCCATTGCCTAAAGTGAGAAAGAAACCAGACATAGTAGGACATGCTTGTAATCCTAGCATTCCAGGAAACTGAGGCTAGAAGATTTCTAAGAAAAGGCCAGTTTGGGTAGGAGATAGATTAGATTAGATTAGATTAGATTAGATTAGATTAGATTAGATTAGATTAGATGGTACTGTGTGTCTGTGTGTCTGTGTCTGTGTGTCTCTGTGTTCAAGGATAGCCTAAACTGCCTATTGGGACCCTTACTCAAAAAAAAAAAAAAAATGGGGTACTTTAGGGTCCAGGAGCCATTGGGCTCCTCTTACCCTGAAGTCTGCCTGGCCTCTACTGTTGGTCTGTGGAGGCAGATAGACCTGGGGCCACTTCCTACCTTATCATCCTGTGATTTGTAGTGTCATCTAGATTAAGAGCACATGGAAATGCAATCACAGTGTAGGCACTTGACCAGTACAAGTCCCCTCCTCACTTGGTGCTACATATATCACCTCTTCTATCATCAGCAGTTCATAGTGTGCACCAGGGCAAGACAGAGTGTCCACCTCAGTGGCATTGTTGAGATACTAGCAGATGTGTGCATGTGACTGTCTGGATGCCTTGGGATGTAGATCAGCATCCCTAGACTGTACTATTGAGTGCCAGTTGCCCCTCCTTCCTCCCAAGGTGTTGACCACAAAAAGGGTGGAGGCAGAGGGGGCCTTGGAAGGGCCAGGGAAAGTGCTATAGTTTGCATCTGTTGCTTCTTGGCCTTTAGCCCAGCTAGAGCATGGTGTCATAGTCCCTTTTCCCAACACTCCCTGAGCAGACAGGTGGAGCTGGGCCACCCTAGCTGCTCTTGGACCTGAATGGATGTGATGCACTAGGAAGGTCAGTGCTAGGGTTTTTAAGTGCTTCATTGCACCATGCCCAGAGTGACCATCCTTGTGTACTTAGTCCTCAGCAGATGTTGGAAGCCTGTGTGGCAGCAGCAGGTGTTCTCTATCTTTTCCCCAGTCTATCACATGGTCATTCTGAGACCCAAATTTATCCTGTGCTATCATCTCCTTGTATCTGTCTCCACGCCCATTCCAGACTCTTGTCATTTTCTTTTCTTTATGTCCTAGGCACTGGGTTCCTCAACCTTTATACTTCTTTCTTGCAGCCTGTCCTTCCCAAGCTGCACAGAGTCATCATGCCCACTTCAAGCCTCCCAGGGGCTCTATGGAGGGCCACCATGGCTCACCCTGAGACAGGGCAGCTGCCTGGCCTCACTCAGGTGTGTTCCAGTGGGTAACCCAGCTCCTTCCTTCATAGAGCTGCAAGCCTTGAACAGAAAGGCTAGGAAGGCTTTACCTTTCTCCCTGGATCTTGTGTTGGTGTTTTTGGAATGCTGGACATAATTGAAATGCTTTGTCCTAAAAAGAAAGAAAAAAATATTTTGTTCTGTTAGAGGCAGGGATGTGTCATATGTCCTAAGGAGCAAAAGCCAAAGGTGGTTACCTCGTGTGCAGCCTTGCGTCTGGACACACAAAGCTGCTCATCCTCAGCCTTTTAAAAATGCTAGTCCTGGGAAAGAAGTCTTCACTTTTTCGACAGTGACAGTTGGAGGGGTGTTACACACAACAGCCATCAAGCCCTGTTGCTTCTCATAAATCGGGCTTACTGCCTAGTGAGCGAGAACCATCCTGAGGCAGCCACCATCCCAAAGCAAGGTGAGGGTGCTAGGGACCGGGAGATGGCTCAGTGGAATAAGCACTTCCCTGTCAAGTGCAAGGATCTGAGTTCAATCCCTGGTTCCACCAAAAAAAAAGAAAAAAGTAAGGTTAGGGTGCTCCACCATAGATAGTCATGTAGAAACATCCTTCTGAACAGTCATGTTCCCTTCTCTGTTTCCAGTGTTGTTTCATTATTCTTGATTTTGAGTGGTTTTATTTTGCCTTCTGTCCTAAGATTATCAAGTACAGCTGTACACTGTAGTGCAACACCCTTCTGCCTGGAAATGGACCTCAGGACCTCACTTGTGATAGGCAGGTGCTCCACCACTGAGCTGCACCCCTGCCTTACAAGCTCTTTTTCTGAGTGGCGGATTTCATTCCTCCCTACCTCACAGATGGCAACAACCTGTTTGACTCCATGGCCAGCGGTATGCGCTTGGTGGTCAGCTGCATCTCCTCATTCCTCATCCTCTCACTGCTGCTTTTCATGGTCCACCGGCTGCGCCAGAGGCGCCGAGAGCGCATCGAGTCCTTGATTGGAGCAAACCGTGAGTGCCCACCATGTTGTCCACCCTGTTTCAGCTCTCTAGATCTCCCCTGTGCTGTGTTGTGTCACTCCAAGGTACAGTCAAATGTTAGCTGAGGTGCCAGCAGTGACTCTGGTAAGAATTAGAAGGAGGAGTTTCCCGAGTATTGGGGAACAATGGTAGCTTCTGCCACTCACCTGCTTGCAGGTCAAGCACATGCCTGGGGAAGAAGAGCTGCCCAAGGTCTGAAGTTAGGCAGTCCTCCCATCCTCTAAACATTCACACCTCTGAGGGCAACGCTGTTCATTCAGGTAGTGGTATTACCTTTTCAGTGACATGAACTATGAGTATAGGCCTGCTAGAATAGGAGCTCCACATACCATGGCCATTAGACAACTTAGATCAGTCTGTCTTACTCTCAATAGCCTAAGTTCCTCAGTAGTGCACCAGGCTCAACTAGAGGGCCTGTCCCAGTATGGGAGGGTTGGGGGCAGATGGTAGCAATTGGAGGGGATCTTTCCAGGTACTATAAGGGACCCTTGGTACTCCTAGGGCGTCCAGGTTGTTTGAAGGCCTCACATAGCTGAGGTGCTAGTTTTCTGTCCATGAGTGGCACAGTTCACCCTAACTGTCCTTAATGCTTACTGAGTTCCAGAGTGAGAAGAACCTGTGGGTTAGACCCATAGAAACACATTAGACAGGACAAAGTAGCAGAACAAAATGACAGATTGCCTGTGGGTTTGAGTAGGGGCCTGGGGATAAGAGATTCATGCTTAGAGTTCTTGTGTGATACATTAGGTGTAGCCAGTAGATGGGCATCCTGCTATACATGTGTGGTACTTAAGATGATAGGCCCAACTTCAGAAAGAGGGCTCGGAAACCAGGCTGTCTGTCTCCAAATGACACAGCTCTGCTTGTGTTTCTCACTTTCGACGGCCCAGTGCACCACTTCAACCTTGGCCGGAGGATACCTGGCTTTGACTACGGCCCAGATAGGTTCGGCACAGGCCTTACCCCACTCCATCTTTCTGATGATGGGGAAGGTGGGACTTTCCACTTCCACGATCCTCCGCCTCCCTACACAGCTTACAAGTACCCGGATATCGACCAGCCTGATGACCCACCACCACCCTATGAGGCCTCCGTCAACCCGGACAGTGTGTTCTACGATCCTGCAGGTGCCTGCTCACTCCAGGGAAGATGGAATTGTCAGAGCACAGGTCTTTTCTAGGTTGAGAGGCCTGGGACCCTTACTTTTTCTGGCCTTCTCTTTGGCTTTTGCTTTAGGGTGCTTTCCACGATTGCCATTACTGAAGGGGTTTGCACATCTGTCCTGATTCTTCTTCCATCCATATCTTTGCCAAGAATTCTGGGGAGGTCTAAGATCATCTTGCTCCTATGTCTCTCTCCAGCTCCCTCCTGAGCAGCTAATTGGTCTGACTCTGAAGGGATGGGAAACCAGACATTGGTGATCTTGGGACAGGGCTGGCCATAACCCAGACCTAGGAGCCACTCACTAGGCTATAAAGACATGTGCTCATGTGGTGGGCTGAGAAACGGTTATGACATAAATGGAAGCAGCTCTGGGAAGTGGGAAGAAAGTACTGGTTCTTGTGTTGCTTGAGTCACATTCCATCTGACCCTGGAAGTTGCTCCTCCCAGAACTGCACAGCTAAGGACTGTCAGGTCCTCCACCTTACTGCTAGTCTTTGTCCCTGGTATGTGGTGCAAGTGTCCCATCTTTTTTTCCTCTGCCTTACATTTTAACACACCGCTGCAGTAGCCTTGTGGGGCTGTGCCACCCCAAGACAGCCAGCTCCTTGCAAGATCACATGTAGCAGACTGGGCATACTGAGCCTGGCACTGCTGTATGGTTTGGGGTACAATAGACTTGATTTACACTCCAAGTCCTCAGGATCCAGATTGTCATAGAGGTACCAGGATAGGACAAGCTGTCTGCAAGGGCTGTTGTAGGCACAGGGCAGGGAGGCTGTTGGTGACTTGGCCAGGGGAGGGCTGCATTCCTGGCAGCTCTTGCCACCTGCTTATAGAAGCTGCCCAATGTAGTTAAGGCTGCTGGGTGAAGGGAAGAATGCCTCTTCTAGGCTTCTCTCTTGCATTCTTCACATACCCATGCTGCATGCTCTGACCCAGTCTCCTGTGCTCTCCCTGTTCTTCACTCTCCAGGGCCCAGGAACTCCCTCGCATCACATGCTGCTATCTTCTTGGTGCATCTCAGGTGGTTTCCCTTTGACCTCCCTTTCTTCTGATGACTGTATTGCTGCATCTTGCCTTACTGCCCTGCAGTGGCCAAACAGAGCCTTGTCTGCTTTATTCAGACTGTGCCCTCACCTTGTACAAATTAGATGCCAGCCTGGAAAGGAACAGACCCTAGGGAGTGGTATGCATAGTGAAGCCCCTTTTGGGAGGGCTCCCCAGCCCCCAAGAATCTGAGGGCCAGTGTGGGCCATGTTTACCATATAGCAGTGGCAGGGGTGTTTAGGAAGAAGTGTCCCCAGTCTGCCCAGCCCTGCTCCATTCCCTGTGCCGGGCCCTCACTTAACCTTGTACTCCTTTCTCCTGCAGATGACAATGCCTTTGATCCTGCAGAGGCTAGCCCACCGACCCCGGGGGATGGTAGCAGTGAAGGCACATTGCCTCAGTGCCTGGAACAGTCTCTTCCCCCTTCGGGAACCTCACTGGCAGACCTGGAAGATTCTGCAGACAGCAACAGTGCTCTGCTCATGCCCTCTAACCCTTCCCAAAGTGGCAACACCACAGCTGCAGAGGAATCACCAGGAGGTCGCAGTCATGGCTCCCTCAATACTGTGGTATAGACAGCCCAGCCCATGACTCCTGTGGGCTGAGAGTACCTGTTCGCTGTCGAGAAGACACTAGTCCCTGTGGGACGCTTGAAGGGGCCCTGCTGCAGCCTGGACCCTGCTCCACTGCAGCACACCCACCAGCTGGTGTGCGTGTATATAGAGAGACCGCAGCTGCCTCTTTGCAAGGGGCAAGCACCCATACCAAGTTTCCTTGAGGGCTTTACAGACATGCATAGCTTTGGGTCAGTGTCTCTTTAAATGACAGAAGAATAATAGTGTGTGTCCACACCACACACTTCAGGAGGAGGGAAGAACAGGCACTATGGGAAAAGAAGGCCCTGGGGGTGGAGCTGGAGCCACGGTGTGAACAGTCATTACTATTGAGGCATTGGGTATGCCTCCGGGGAGACGGCATTGGGTATGCCTCCAGGGAGACAGCCTTGGATGTGCCACATTGGCTGTTCTGGGAGTAGCCCCTCCAGGTCTAACTCAGAGCATCAGAGACCAAGGCCCTGAGAAGGAGGTTGAAAACTTCTTTCAGAGAGCCCAGCTGTGTGACAGGAGGCCTGAGCCCAGCCCTCCCATCTCTCCCCAACATTGTGCATGGCTCCTCTGGGAGTAGGCTCTGGACCCTCCCCATTGAAGAAATGGGGTCAAACTGTTACCTTTCCCCATCTCCTGGTGCCCGTCCCCTCCATCCTCCTGTTGAATGGCCCATGGTTCTGGTCTGCTCCTACCCCGCCTTTGTGCCATAAAGGGTTGTTTCCTTCAAGGGAGGGGTGGCTGAACTGAACATCCAGGCTGTGTTATCTCCTGAAAGTTTTGCACCACTGCCACCAATAGAGCCCAGTACCTGGTGGCTGCATGCACACCTCCCTCCCTCAGCAGCCTTGGGTACTTGGGGCCTTTTGCTTGAGGGTCCCTGAGGCCTGATAGGGGCTGTGGTCTTGTCTCCTGACACAGGCCTTTACCATTTCTGAGGTTTGGAGATTAAGCGGGTTCCGTGCGATTTTTAGCACATCCATATCTTTTCTACGTTGAATGTCTGAATCTTTACTTTGTGTGTGTGTATCTGTGTGTGTGTGTGTCTGTGTGTGTGTGTATATGGCCAGAATTTTGCAAGTGGTAGTTCATAAGAACTCAGAGTGGGGCGCGGCCCTGCTGCCCCAGGTCTTAGATTTTTGTATTGGGCTACCCTAGGATGAACTGTGCCTAAGATCCTAACCTTAGCGCATGGTCCTTGCATGAGAGAGCCTTACCCCACTAAGGAACATCAGTGGGAAAGTCATTGACACATTTGTTTCTGTGGAGCCTTAGCCCAGTTATAGGCACCTTGTAAAAGGGGATCTCAGAGATGTGCTATGCCCAAGAACTGACTGGGGATATGTTTTGTCATCAAACATCTCTCTGGGCTTGGCCCATAGGAATCAGATGCTACAGTCTGCTTCACTTGCCAAAGGGCTGTTGCTTATGATGACCTTATGGACACAAGATCTTCATGTCCACTAGAGAACAAAGCAGACCTCTGTGCTGGTTCTGAGAGACCCATGAAGATTCTGAGGACCATTCCAGCAGAGCTCCACAGGGATCTACCTCCCTCATAAGCCTCAGAAATGGGCAGGGGAGCTGGCACAGTGTATGGGGCTAAGAAACTTGCTCTGAAGGACCAGAGGACTGTTGGAGCCAGGTAGGCAGGTAAGGGAGGTAGTAAGGAAGAGAGTGGCACAGAATGGACTGTGAACTACAGAGGTGTGCTTGCTTCAAGATAGGCAAGTGTTCTGTCAGAGTTGCCAGTGGGTGTTTTTCAGGTGGGGAACCATCCGATTCCCAGGCCTGGCAACTGATGCCTAGCCCACTGCCACTCTAAGGCTGCCAGAGGGCCTGTGTGCTGGGCTGCCCAGATCATCAACTACTATGGCTCCAGAAGCCATACTCTGTTAGGGTCTGCCCATCTGTTCTTACCTGTCCTCTGCGAGATCTGGTTGTTCTCTGAAGTCTGATGAAGAATCCCGAGATTGGCCTTTGCTGAGATGTGTTCCTGTGGGAGACATGCCCCTGCTCACTCCACATATTAGAACCCAAAGGGACAGACAGTCCCAAGTTCCTGGGAGGGACCTCCTGCTCTAGGACTGTATGGCACTTTCTGAGACCAGGTGCCCTCTGACCTGCCTTGTGGAGGTGGAATTTGATACTGTACATTGTCTCAATGCCTGTTTTTACTTTTTGTTTCACTATGGGTTTTAGTTTGGGTGTATTTTTCATCTGATTGGCACTAATCCTTTTCTTAAGATGCTGTGAGAACCATTTCATCCAAATGCCAAATAAACTTGTGTTCTGAAAGAGGCATAGTCACTTCTTGGTATAACCCCCAACCCCACTGCCACAGGTTCAGGTGGGGCTGGCTGGGGTACCTGCCTTCCTATGTAGCTCCTAGACCTCAGTACTCTACCGCAGAGGACCAAGGGAGCTGAGCTGTGCAATGAGAGGGGCTTCCATCCCTCTGGCCCTGAAACCCCACTGCATTGGGCATTGGCTATCACCCTGAAGAGTGCTGGAGACATATGGGTGCATGTAGACAGTGGAGCTTCTTATACCCCATGTGATAAGCTGGATGTCCTAATGGGAGAGCTGGGTGGTTGGACACAAGGGAGGGCCTGGAATTTAGGCCACTGCCACTCGTTTAGGATCCTCTGGCCATGCAGGTAGCTATATGTATAAGCAGATCCTCCCTACAGTTCCCCTTATTTTTCTAAAGCAGTCCTTGACCCCCTCAGGTCTCTTAAGAAACTGGTCCTGAAGCCCAGTCAGGGAATCTAGGTCTCCCAAGGATAGTGGGATCACTACCTTACCCAGAGAGGCTGAAGTGAAACGCCCCTACCTCCTGAGTGGGTTGAATGTGAAGGGGGCCCAGGCCTTTCTGGGGGACTGTTCTCATCTGGAGCAGTAGCTGGCAAGGCTTGGGCTGGGCACCCTGCTGTGTCCAACAAGAAGGTAACTAGGCTCTCGATGAAGGAATGGAAGCTTCAGCCTGCATGGCTGTAGGAGCTGTGTGGGATAGCGGAATGAGGGGTTAACTGAATTGGGTCCCTAAACCACTCAGATGATGGCAAGTGATTTGAGTTGGATGATCTGGAGGACGAGGGACAGGCTCCAGGGCTCCAAGCACTACTGCCTCGTGTTCTACAGTTGTCTATGCAATAAATTCCCAACTACTTGGAACTCAAGGGCACCCTGCAGACAACTCTGGGAGAGGAGTCTTCTAATCAAACTTAACCGCCTCAGCATCTGGGTCTCTGTTAGCACCACAAACAGCTCCTGGCCCCCTAACGTGAGAAATGCCTGGGGCGACTGGCTAGAGCACTGTCCAGAGGGCTCTCACCGGTCCACTCCCTGCTCTACAGGCATCACCTGCCCACTTCCCGGAAGCTACTGCATTATCCTTAGTCCCCACCAGCACTGAGTACGAGTATGGCAGAAGGACTCCGTTGAAAGGTAGGTGTCAGTAGAAAGGAGGCAGTGTTTGGGGTCAGGAAAGGGAATCCTATACTGACAGCTGGGCAAAAGATGCCTCCCCTCGCCCCTTTCAGTCCTTCCCCTCAAGTCAGTGGTGCTGGGAATCTAAGGTAATTTAACCATTAAAACGAATGTCCTTGTAGATTGGTGGATTTGGCTTGTCCTTTCCGTTTTCCTGACTCCATTTCCAGTACTATAAATGGAAATAATAGAGTACTCCCCTTCCCCTTGGGATTAATGCCAGAGGCCTTGCTGCAGCCCTGGGGCTAAGGGTGGAGCCTGGTTTGTTTGGAGCTCTTCCTCCCTGCCCCAGGCCTGGGCACCACCTCCTCCCCATCTGGACCCCTCCAAGGTTATCTGGTCCAAGCCAGTGCAGGTTTTAGCCCGGCCCCTAGCCCTCCCTACTAATAAGTATGTAGCCGACTCGCTCCAAAAGCTTTAACCTTTTAGTTCTCCAGTGTGAAAGCTGCTGTTGTGCTATGAGGCCCATGGGCTGCATGCTCCTCTTCATGGTGCAACTGGTGGTGTGGGTGGACGCAGAGGGTGAGCACTAGGATTCTGCCCTTCTGTTCTTGACCAGTTCCCCTGTTCTCTGATTTCTGCCACCTGTTTGGTTCTGTCATTGGTGGGAGGTGGGAGTCCGGAAGGAGGAGCTGCTGTGGTTGGGGTGACAGATGAGCAAGCTCTACACTGGTCTCTCCTGGCCTAAGATATGCTCCCCATTCTGGGATGCTGCTGGAATGGGATTTTGAAAAAGCTGCTCTCTCAGCTCCATCCCTTGCTCACTTGTTGGCAGATGCCTGGTGCTACGACTCCCAGGACCCAATGTGTGGTGAGGACACTGTGTAGAAGGGGGCTGTGTGGGATTGGCCTGTGTTCAGGAGCCACTACAGGGGTGCAAAGCCAACAGAAGGGCGTCAAGAAGCTGACTGCACACTGCCCTTTGTGGTATCTGCAAGCTCTTGTGTCTTGTGCCCAAGTGACTGGGACAAGACAGCATGGCTGTGACTGTCCCTCTGTATCTGTGTCCAGGTCTGCTGTGATCCCTAGTCCTGTTCCTATCTGGGTCTGTAGGCCTGTCAGTGCATGCAATCGGAGGTATCTCCCTGAGGTCTATCTCCTCTCCCGATGGGGCACCCACAGGGACTTGGTGGCTAGGTTAGGTGCTGAGGACAAGGGGTGGAAACTGTGGCCTGTCCAGGTGTGTGGAGGGATGAAACTTGGTTTCCTGAGGCTAAGGTATTCTCTGGTGTGTGGGGTCCTCTGTGTACCCTTAGGTTGCTTTCCTGACCCCTCCTCAGAGTTCCCAGATCTTGTTCCCTCAGGCCCCTCCCACTGGAAGGAGCTAGCACCGGCCTGTGGGGGCCCAACCCAGTCCCCCATCAACATAGACCTCCGCCTGGTCCAGCGGGACTCCACTCTCGGGCCCTTCATCTTTCAAGGCTATGACTCATCACCTCCAGGCCCATGGACCCTCGAGAATGATGGCCATACAGGTTAGCACCCCAAGGTCAGGCCTCCTTACAGAGACAGGAACCCCACACAAGAAATGAGAACTCCCATTGACACACAGGCATCAGGACTTAGACATAGAGGAGCTAAAATACCATATAAAGGTCAAGAATTGCCCACAGGGCTGAGAGCGTAACTCACTTGTAGAGCACTTGCTGAGGATGTGAGGCCCTGTGTTCTACCTCCACACTACAAAAAATAATGCCCACAGATTGGCTAAGAAGCTATATACACGAATAGGAGTCCCTCACTCAACTTAGTAAGAGTCAAAATTACCACAAAGCAAAACCACATACAGTGGTCAAGATGCCACCCACAGGAGTCAGGACTCTTCTTACAAATAATAACCAGCTATGGCCCTTTCAGCAGGACCAGATGTCAAAACAAACTCAGAAGTCAGGATATCCCCAGGATCAAGGAGCCTAGAAAGTAGCCACAACTACACAGCTGGGACCAGATCACCACGGGCTGCTCTCTTCCTGCTGTGCTAGATTTGATGCCTTGGCAGGAGAAGGGGAATATCATGTATCCCTCACCCTCAGTGCTACTCCACATGGACACTGGTCCACAGAGCCCCCTGAAGATCTGGGGGGCTGGGCTACCATCACCTGCCTACCGAGCACTGCAGCTGCACTTCCACTGGGGGAGCCCAGGACACACAGGCTCTGAACACAGCCTGGATGGACAGCGGAGCTCCATGGAGGTGGGCTCTAGAATGAGAGGGTGCAACATTAAGATAGAGGAGTGTGAAGGGATAGGCAGGAACCTCCTGATGTCTGTGCCTCCCCAGATGCATGTGGTCCACATAAGCACTAAGTACCAGAGCATGGAGGAGGCACGACGTCACCCAGATGGGCTCGCAGTGCTGGCTGTGCTGTTGGCGGTAAGAGGGGCTGAGTGATCCCTGTGACTTCCAGCAAGGGGATCTTGTGATGTGTGGAGGGGTTGGGGAAGGCCTTTGGAATCTATAGGGTAGTGAGGTGTGGTTTGGGGTCCTATAGAATTTAAAGGATTTTCTGGGAGGATGAAGCCATTGGGAAGTGTTAGGTCTTGGTGTTCAGTAAAGGTGACCTTCCCCAAGCCATCTCCCTAGTCTGTATCACTCCTGGGAGCTTCCCACTGGAATCTGCTCCCTACTCCCAGAGCTCCCACCTTCAGAGACTCAACTCAAGAGTCCCTCTCACTGGAATTGCACTCTCCAGGAGCAGGACCAAGACAACTCCAACTTCTCTGCTATTATATCAGTCCTGAAGAACGTATCTTCACCTGGTGAGGAGCAGTGGGGTTGCATCTAAGCTGGGGACATAGGGAAGTGGATTCCAATCTCTCCTCCCCCCCCCCTAGGGGTCTTGGTGAATCTGACATCTACCTTCCCATTGGCCTCTCTACTGCCTGGCTCTTCGGGGCTCTTGCATTACTATCGCTACTCTGGGTCACTGACCACACCAGGCTGTGAACCCACAGTGCTCTGGACCATTTTTGAGACTGCCATACCCATTGGGCATGCTCAGGTGAGACCCCTTGGCCCTGAGCCAGGCTATCCTCCTTCCCAAAGATTTAGCTTTCCCCTAGCCTCTCCATTTTGACTCACCTTGTCCTTTCAGGTGGCCCAGTTCCAGACCTTACCTTGGGCGGGGCTCAGGCTGCTCAATGATAATTTTCGCCCCCAGCAGCCCCTGGAAGGGCGCAGGGTTTCTGCCTCACCTGGAACCATGATCCATGCTGCAGCCTCACCCCCGACCCTAACACTGGCTGGTCTACATCAGACTCTATTGGGCCTGGGGCTCTGCATGTGGCTGTGGCTGGGACCTAGGATACAGGCATGACTCTCCTATAATAAATGATGCATACCCTGGCCTATTGGCATGCTTGTGATCCCACCACTTGTAGGAGGATTGCTACAGTGAGCTTAAAGCCAGCCTGAACTACATAACAAGAACTTGTATAAAAATAAAATAAAATAAAAATAATGTACAGAGTTACCTTGGGCTAATGTGACTGGGAGTGAGGATAGAATGGGGCCTAGATTAAGCTGTTTTCCACTTCAAGTGCTTGTCCAAACAACCGGGAGACCCCTTAGTGACTGTTCTGCACCCTACCACAGTCTCAGGATTCTCTTCCAGAAACCCCAGGCTCACCCCCAGATCCCTCTTAGAGAGAGAAGGGGTTCCCAGCCTACTACGTATTCAAATTCCTGATTAGATGGAAGGAGAAAAGATTGCATGTTTCAAAAATGTCACTTTCAGCCCACAATTACACATTTTATTTAAAACCCAGGACACTTTAAGGGGTAAACAGCTGAAGTTTCTCCTGTTCAGGGCATGAGAAGTTGTTGGTTCCAGTTTCTGCTGCAGACGGGGCTGGGTTGGTGGGTTCTGGTGACAGAGGGCTAATGAAGAGCTGTCTGGTCATAGTGAAGCCAAACACAGTTGGAAGTTAAACTGGGAAGTTACACTGTACAGTCCAATTGTAGAGTGACATTTTTTAGAGAGATGCTGTATCCCTCAGTCTGTGATGAGCTAAGTGGAAGCATAAATGTCCCTGGTGTCACTCTCTGTTCAAAGCAAAGTTGGTCCAAGAGTCACTGAAGCTATCACGTGAGCGAAGCCAGAGTCAGACTCCTGCCTCCACAACATATGGGGGGAATGTGATTGTACATCGATGTGGAACTGTTCTCACTGACCCTGTGTCTAGATCCCAATGTCTCAACCACTTGTGCGTCCCTGGAGTCTGTTGCACACTGTCTGGGTTACATTGCTGCAATAGGTGGAGGGCTTGCCTTCCCCTAGCACCATTAAAGAAATCGGATCTTCACTCACCTCAGAGACGCAGGGCTGGACTGCAAATCTCTAGGCTCTGCAGCTCTGCAGGCTGCTTTCCTGAAAGTCGACAGCCCTGGCCCAAATGCTTACCTTAAGACTAAAGGGCTCTACCCACCCTCCACGGCCGGGACGAAGTCTCCAGCGCTGATCCCAAGTACAGAGCCACCGTCCCTGAGCAGATTGATCCTGGACAGTCCCCATCTCTAACTTTGCTTTCCATCCTTCAAATACACTAACTGCCAGCATCTGGGACTCTTTTTGTTTCAAACCAAGTGGCGGGAAAATCTTTCCATTTGCCCCCTACCAGTGACACCAAAACTTCTCAGGCTAGCGGTGACTTCTCTGGTACCTCACCCTGGGCCGCCTTCGGTGTGACTGCTCTCAATCTCCTTGCGGGGCCCCGGGGGTCAGGGAAGTTTTCTTGTGGTTCTTCCGGACTGGGGCTCGACTCGCACCACCTTCTGCAGGGCCGTCAGGGGCGTCCGCGTCGGGCTTCGATGGCACGACCAAGGCGTTCACAGCGCCAAGTGCCCGCAACAGAGCTGGACCTCGGGGAGCGGCGCGGGGAACAACAGCACGGGGCTCGCGGCGGGCGGGTGGTGGCGACAGAGGAGGCGGCAGTAGCGCACGGAGGGCGTCCAGCTCGGCGCGCAGCTCCGCTCGCAGCGCCTCTAATCCCTCGCCCAGCTCGGCGCGCACGGCCGCCAGGCCCTCCTGTAGCCGCCGCTCGCTCACTTCCAGGACGCCCGCAGGGTAAGTGGCACCGCCGCGCGGCTCCCCGCACACGGAGCACACCGAGCCGCCGCTACGCGCGTCAGTCCTATCGCCGGTCGCTGCCGCGCCAGCTCCGGCCCCCGCGCGCTCCACCAGCCTCAGCAGTCTCGGCGCCTCTGCTCTCGCGGCTGCCTCAGCGCGGAGCTGGCCCCGCAAGCGAGCCAGGCGGCCTGGGCCGCGGACTTCTTCTGGGACCAACCCGTTGGGCTTCGATCCTGGATCCCGCCGGCGTCCCGCACCACGCCGCAGCGCCTCACTAGCTCCGTATGCGCTCCGCGCCTGAGTCCACCAGCGCCCGGCTTCCTCCGCCATCTGTGCTGCAGCCGGCACCACTACCACCAGCACTGGGCCTGCCCGAGAGCCCCAGCCTGCAGCCTAGCGACCATTGGGTCCCAAGCGACGTTGTGCGGTGGAGAGCGCCCCGGGGGACACCTATGGGATCGACCAAGGCCTCAGGGGATCCTTCCCAGGCCGGGGGTGGTGTAGGGAACCCTGGCAGGGCCGGGCCCAAGGGGGATCAGTGTTCCAAGGGACCATGGAGGTTCAATGCCAGCAAGCACAGGGGTACCAGACTTGTCTGCAGGGATTGTGTTGTTGGTGAGTACTCATTTGGTACTTGGGCTGACTTTTGGGCACAGTTAACAGGATGTGGAGCAGTGGCTACAGATGCCCAGGCACCTCTGAGACTGGAGTCAGTCACCTATGGACTTCACATCTTCCATGGGAAGCTACTACCCTTGTCATAGTCAGAAAGCTAAGTGTGGTCATGGATCCCACAGGCCTCCTCGCCGACTCAGTCCTCCTCACATACATGCAGAACTGCAGCCTATAGTGGCATCTCCAACACCCAAATCTTCAGGGTCTCTTTTGCTCTCAGGTGTCCCCAGCCCTTGAAGAGGCCCAGGAGGTCCCAGCCAATGTCTCACCATACCAGGGCCACCACCTCTTAACCTCTCCTAACCTAATAACTCCTGGTCATTGTACAGTCTTTCCAACCCCCCAGTTGCCCCACTGTTTCAGTTTATTCCACTTCAGCAGGGAAACCATCCTTAACCACCCCATTCCACAGGACCCTTCAGTGTGTGTGTTTTGTTGGTTTGTTTGAACCACAGGAATCTATGTTGCTGTGTTGTTACCTAGTCTTGATTCCTTAATTCCTGGGCTCATGCAACCCATCTACTTCAGCCTCCCCAGTAGGTGGGATTATGGGTGCATGCCATTGTACCTGATTCACAATTTATTTTAAATGACTCTGTCCACCAACAGTGGGTCCCTGGTCTTAGGGCTGCTTCATCCAGGCTGGGTCCAGTGCAGAGCCAGGTTCTTGGTATTGCTAAACATGCTGACTGTATGGTGAAAGTGTAAATGGGTACTGGGTGGGGCTGGGACTCTCTCCCTACTTTATAATAGAGGGTGAGGAGAGCCACTCCTCCCCTCCAGACTGCTATGCCAGACCTTGGGCTGTCTCCACTGGTTTTCCCACCTCTGCAGCCCTTTCTTCTTCAATGGAGACCTTCTTCACTACACCCTGATGCCTTTGTCTGTGCCTGCCATCTGTGTCAGCCCCAGAGGACTGTTGGCACTCCAGAGGGCAGCATCCCCCCCTGTTGTTCTTACTACCTGCCCCCTACCCCAGAGGCTAGTTAGGATGCTGGGTGCTCTGGGCCCTGGGGCCCTTCCCAGCAAATTGAAGGTTGGGTAGGGCTGGCAAGGAACTAACCTGAGTTGGAAGGGAGATGACAAGACAGCTGCTAGAGCAGGTGTCTTTAGGGTATACAGAGACTGGTCTCTCTGCAGCCATGTGTGTGTGTGTGTGTGTGTGTGTGTGTGTGTGTGTGTGTGTGTGTGTCCTGTTTTGGGACACCTATTCATAGTGTGTTTGTGGCTTGCTAGGCTGAGGTCTCACCCTTACTGGCCACTACACCTGAGTATCAAGCTTGTCATCTCAGTGAAGGAGGCCATGTACTATGTCAGCCTGGGTATGGTCCTTGCTGTGTCCCCTCAGTGACACTTTCTTACCCACATTTCAGCAAAATTCCATTCGGGACCTATCTGCCTATGAGGTTGAGCTGCCCTGGTTCAGCCCCGGGACACCGTTTTATTTTATTTATTCTTTTTTTTTTTTTTTTTTTTTTTTTTTTTTTTTTTTTTTTTTTTTTTTTTTTTTTTTTTGTATTTTGTATATTAGGGAAGGGTCTACGGGGTATTTGGGGTCTCACTATTAGATCAGACCTGTAGTGATCCACCTGCTTAGAGCCTCCCAAGAGCGGGGATTACAGGCACATGTCACCATGCCCAGTCTCTGGTTTGTTTGGTTTTTTTTTTTTTGCTTTGTTTTGTTTTTGTTTTTTGAGACTGGTTCTCCCTCTGTAGTCCAGGCTGGCTTTGAACTTACTAGATAGCCCAGGCTGGCCTTGAACCCATATCTGTCCTCCTGCCTCAGCCTCCCAAGTGAATGCTGGGATTACAGGGCTGTGCTGCCACTTTGGACTTGACTTCTGCCAAGAATGGAACCTCCCTGTGCCCTCAACACAGGGAAAAGTGCCCTGCACAAAGCAGGTGAGCATAAGCATTTGTTTGCTGTCAGTGACTGAAGGTGTCTTCATGGAGCTTGACATTCTATAGCTGAATAGTCAGCCACCTATTCATTTGGGGCAGCCACTTATTCAATCACTCTTACCCTCTAACCTCTTTCTCTGGAAGGTACAGGGAGAGGTGAGAATTAGATAGTCTTCGGGGGCTGGGGAGGTGGCTCAGTAGAATAAGTGCTTCCCTGGCAAGCATAAGGGTCTGAGTTCAATCTCTGGTTTGGCAAAAAAAAAAAAAAAAAGAATTAGATAGTCTTCAACCCCTCACATACATCCCTCCCCTTGCTGCCGAGTCACCTGGCTCCTGGGACCTCCAGCATCTGGTTGGGCTGGGCAGATCCCTAGAGCCTCGTTAGCCATAGCCCCACCCCATACCCAGTAATTAAAATACTATGACAAGAGAGCCCTGGATTCCTTCCACAGCCTTGCTGGAGACAGACTGTGTGACCCCGGGCTTCTGTCCTCTCCAAGCCACACAGGAGGGTCTCTAGGGTTGCAGGCCAGCAGGTGTGGATGTGAGAGGTGGCCAGTTCAGATAGGTTGTTTCTGACTGGAGTTTATGAACAGGCTGGATATGAGCTGAGCCTTTGCCATGATATTAACCTGGAGCTTGTTAGGGCTGCAGAGGTGAGGCCCCCAGCTTATGTTAAGAGGTCCCAAAACTGGGCCGGGGAGATGGCTCAGTGGAATAAGCGTTTCTCTGGCAAGTGCAAGGGCCTGAGTTCAATCCCCGGTTCTGAAAAAAAAAAAAAAAAAAAAGATGAGGAAAATAAAACAAAGTAAAAGAGGTCCCAAAGCCATGCATTGTACAGAATGAAGCCAGGGTAAAATAGGAGGGAGGCCCCCGGACCTTGCCAGTTGGTCCTGGTGAGGGCTGGATAGGCAGGTGTGTGATCACAAGACCCTGAGCCCCAAGGTCACGTGCAGTCAGGACCAAGGAGTAGGTAGGTAGTGGGAACCCCTGACTCAGGCTTCATCTGTAGTGGTAGGGCTGTGGTGGATGCTGAGCTCTGGAGGTGAGGAAAAGGCGGAGAGAGCAGACAACTCCCTCTCCAAGGCTAGGAATATGGGATAGAAGGGGACAGGGCTGCTTTCTTTCTTTCTTTCTTTTTTTTTTTTTGTGGAACCAGGCCCGTTTGCTTGCCAGGCAAGCGTTTATTCTACTGAGCCATATCCCCAGCCCAGGGCTGCTTTCTGGTTCTTTCTGGAAGCTCTCACAGCCTGCCTGCCTCTGTCCCCGCAGCTCCTGGCCTGGAGGGGCTGACAAGGGCCATGGCAGGGCCAGGCACTGGGAAGGTGGGGAGGCCTCCCTCCAAGGTGGTGGTGGGGGATTAGTGACCTTGACATTTATTAACTCATTACCAGTGCCAGGGGACAGGGGAAGGAGAGAAAGCCCTGGGGCTCCAGGCCTAGTCTGGATGGGCCAGTCTCTCCCTGTGACTTAACTGTCGTCACTATTTTACTTTGTTGCTATTGAACCCTGGCAGCCACCAGAACAGAAGAATTTATTTCCCAGAACCCAGGATAGCGAGAAGCCTAGAGAGCAGTCAACCATGGGGAGGAGGCCCTGGTGGCCTCTGAGGGAAGGGCAGCTGCAGAGAGGGAGAGGGGAGCAGTGGGTGTGTATCTAGAACATACAGACCCCATGTATATCATCCCTCCAGACCCCATGAAGTAGGCCCCTGGTGTCTGACCATAAGTTCCTGCCAGCACTGTCTGAGTGAAGCCACAAGAGGTGAGCAAGCAGAGGGTCCCTGAAGTTGCCTGAACACAGGGCTGGCTCTGTGGAGAGGGTGCATACCAGGAGGGGTAAGTGGGGTCTGGGGGAAGTGTGGGCTACGGAGTCTGGGAACCACTTTCAGAAAGTGGAAGGGAACCCCAAGGTCAGTAGTGAACCCCAGTGGGGAAGAAAGACCAGTCCTCTCTGATGAGTCACAAGGGACCTACCTGGTCACCCTTAGGGTTCAGGGCTTCATTTAGATGTCCAGTGGCCCCTCACCTCAGTTTCCCCACCTGTCCACCCAGGGTGAATCTACACTGGCCAGGACATGATGAGGGCAGCAGAGGTGGGAGGTTGGGAGGTTGTGCATTGCCATAGTAGCAGCCCAGCTCAGGGACTCTGGGAGACCCTGGATCTCACAGCCTAGAGATGTAGATGGCACCTAATTCAAAGAAGAGATCATAGCAAAGTGACTTGCTTTGTGATACATCTTATTGCATGGTCTGAGCTTCTTATTGGGAACTCAGTGCACATCTTGTCCTTAAAGATTCCTGCCCAGAGTCCCGGAACCATGCCCTGGCTTCCTGGCGGCACTGTCTACCCACATGTTCTCTGGGAATAGTCCTGGGGCAGGTACTAGCTCTGCAGGGGTGTTAGCTCTGCAGGGGTGTAACTCATCCATCATCCAGGAATGACCTTGTCTAACCTCCTAATGAGCTCGTTTACCTGGTAATGATTTTTGCCTGCCTGGTTCTAGCGTCAGCAGCCTCTCTCCCGCCCCTTGGAATGTCTGGGCTCTGGTGGTTCTGACCAGTCTAAGTCAGACCTCAGCCCCCAAATTTGCCCTAGATGGAGATGGAACATCAGACCCACCAGCATCTGTGTGTGTCCATCTGTGTGTGCCTATCTGTGCGTGCTCTGAGGGCCCACCCTCAGCTCCCTGTGGGACGGTTCTGGGTCCCTCGTACCCATCTTGTGCCTCACTCTCTCACCACAGATAGTGACAAAGATCCTTTCCTTGGCCAGATTTTAGTCAGACTCCTGAGCAATCTGTGTGCTTCCTTATAAATTCCATTTTAGCAAGAGCTCTGTTAAGCCAGTCTAGCAAGAACAGTCCCCTCCTCTAGCCCTACTCACCTTCAGGATCTGATTAGGTTCCTCAGCCTTTGTCTGGTCACTAGGCCTGTGTTCAGTAAGGATTCTATAAGATCAGTTTAGCTAGAGTCCCTCCTCTCCCCTGTTTTGTCTTAGTCATTGTTCTCCTATTTGTCCTCACACTGTCTCAGCTACAAATTCCCACTGTTCCATGCTGTATTCAGAGTTGAGCCCGTCTCCCTCTTCTGCTGCAAAATTCCATTCCCAAGGGTCCTGTACAGCCACAGTGATTCTGAATAAAGTCTTTCTTACTATGCTTTGATAAGCCACTGAATCTTTTTTTTTTTTCTTTTTCTTCAACCATGAAGACAAAAAAGGGTCTGTGTGGGGCTGCTGTGGGGCAGTGTAGAGGTGCAGTGTAGAGGTCTAAATCAGGGTATGCCTAGCCCATACAGGGGCCATTGGGGTTCCCTTCCTGGCCTGCTAGGCCGAGGTCTTACCCTCACGGCCACCAGACCTGAGGATGGAACTTGTTATCTCAGCAAAGGAGGCTATGTGCTACATCAGCCTGTGTATGGCCCTTGCTGTGTCCCCTCAGTGACACACTCTTACCCACATTTCAGCAAAGTTCCATTTGGGACCTATCTGCCTATGAGGCTGAACCTATGAGCTTCCCTGGTTCAGCCCTGGGATACCGTTTTATTTTATTTATTGATTTTTTTTTTTTTTTTGAGACAGGTTCTCACTCTGTAGTCCAGGCTGGCTTTGAACTTACTAGATAGCCCAGGCTGGCCTTGAACCCATAGCAGTCTTCCTGCCTCAGCCTCCTGAGTGAATGCTGGGATTACAGGGGGTGTGCTGACACACTAGGTGCACTTTGGAGTTGACTTCTGCCCAGAATGGAACCTCCCTGTGCCCTCAACACACAGAAAAGTGCCCTGCACAAAGCAGATGACCGTAAGTATTTGTTTGCTGTCAGTGACTGAAGGTGTCTTCCCGGAGCTTGTCATTCTATTAATTGGTGCTCTACAGATGCTGCTTTCTTATTTGTGTGCTGAAGTGGGGCTGTGTCTCCAACATCCTTGTCTGAGGTGCAGCCTTAGAGAGTCAGGGTCTTGGCCAAAGCAGAAAGCTTCACCCAGCTCTTCCTCTGCCTCTGGCTGGGTGTGTTGGGAGGGGGACACAAGGGACATGGAATGCAGTGAGTAGAGAGGCAAGGATAGTATATGTGGGGTGGGGGCACAAATGGGACAGTGGCAGCAGTGAGGATCCTGCTCACCCTTTGGATCTTGGGGCTGAACAGGATTTGAACTGAGTCATTTCAGACGCTTGTATATACCCTAGTAACCAACACCTGCCCAAGGTCTTGCCTCTTTTAATTCTTTTGGGGGGGTATCAGGGACTGAACTCAGGACTTTGTGCTTGCCAGGGAAGTGCTTATTCTACTGAGCTATCTCCCCGGGCTCTCCTCTTTAATATATATATATATATTGGTAGAGTCTTACTATGCAGCTTGGAATTGTAGTGATCCTCCTGCTTTCAGCCTCCCCAGCACTGGGATTACAGCTTTGTGCCATCATGCCTGGTCTCAGTGGTTGGGCCAGTGTGGCATGTAGTGCCAGGGATCAAATCCCGGTCTCTGTGCTTGCCTAAGCAGGCACTTAGTCTGCTGAGCTACCTCACCAGCTCTTTCTTCTTCATTTTCCCATCTCCAAATGAGAAAACTTCGAAGTCGTTAGTTATTCTCTTTATTATGTTTTTACTGTCATATGTGACAACACACAAAGTACTCTACCACCTAAGGAATATCTGTAAACTACTCAGCTAAGAATGCCTGAGTATCAACAGCTCCTACAATTGCCTTTAGTCTGATTTGTGTTTCTTTTACTTTTTATGGATCTTTTCTCTATGTATGTAGAGATTTCTTAGCAGCATATAGTTCGGTTTGTCTTGAGTGTTATAAAAATGGTATCATTCTATGTGTGGACTTCTGGAACTTGCCATTTATACCCAACCTTACTTTTCCCCCTCTAGGGCCAGGGATCAAAACCAAGCAGCACTAAGCTACATCCCCAGTCCATTTTATTTTATATTTTGAGACAAGGTTTCACTGCCTTGGCTTCCCAAGTAGGTGGGATCATAAGTGCGTGCCACCACACTCAACCCAGCTTTTGTGTTTTCTTCATTCCTGGTAAAGCTGAGCATCTTTTCACATGCTTATTTATCACTTATGGTTCCTTCTTTTGGCAATGCTTAGGTATAATTTTTGCTTATTTTCCCATATTAAATTGCAGACATCCTATTTAATCTCTTATTTTAAGGCATGCTTTGCATAGGTGGTGAACTCCCTCGGATGTACAGATGCACTTTACATTTGTGTCCATGCAGGTAATTAATGCCCGGCTCAACAGGTACATTTGCAATGGCCTGGTCAGTAAGCCCCAAAAGGCAAGTTCTAGTTTAGTCAGTAAGCTTGACCTCTGCTGAGGGCCCTCTGGTTGGTTACTCAGAGCATGACGGATGGCATCAGGATGGGAGTATCATATGGCAGGACAGGAACAAGAGATGCAGACCCCAGGCTTGCCCTGGCATCATATCTTGGTATTTTAGGAACTAACTGGAGTCTTCAAGAATAACACGAATCCCCACACAGGGCAGCTCCCAGATAGCCTGATTACCTTACCCTGGGCTCCCTCTTGTAGAGGTCCCACTACTTCTCACTGTCACCACACTTGGAATCAAACTTCTATCCCGTGAACCTTTGGGGGCCAAGCCACATTCAAACCTTGGCCATGTGTCAGGAAAGCCAAGCACAAACTTGCCCTGAATTTATTGGTTTCAGGCTCTTGGTCCAGGGCAGGTGCACCTGTGTCAGGTGGCTGGCACTGAGGAACCCAGTTCCTTAGCTCTACGGTGGACCCTGTGACCTGGGGAAGTCAGTGGACACTTACTGTTCCTGTACCCACCATCATATGAGCTGGGCGGGTCTATTTCCAGACCTTTTTGTGTTTGTGCCTGTTGGTCTGTCTGTCTATCTGTTGTGTAACTGCACTGGAGATGGGTGGTTGGTATATTTTAGAGTCTGAGAGACCTGGTGTCTTCTTTACATGTTTTCCCCCTTGGAATTTTTTGATTGTTATCCTACGGTATTATTTCATGTGAATGGTAGGATTCTTTTTGTCAATTAAACACCAAAATGTGGTGTTTCGTTAGGATTGCACTTTATTTATTTATTTATTGTCTTTTTGAGACAGGGTCTCACTATGCAGTTCAAGCTGGCCTTTAGCTCACTTTGTAGCCCAGGCTGGTCTTGAACTTGCAACAGTCCTTCTAGTGCTGGGATTACAGACGTATGCCACCACATACAGCTCTCCATTGAGTTTATAGATTTATTTAGGGAGAATATAATAAAATATAATAAAACATAAAAATATCAATCTGTCTTTATTTTAATGAATTAATTCCAAAGTATATTTTTAAGCTAACACATAAAGATGCCATATTTTTCTGGGGGGATGTGATGTTTCAATACATTTATACATGGCATTCTTTGCCAATTGTTTAAATTGATTGTTTTGTTGTTATATTGTGATTTGTTTTTTAATATTCTGGATACTAGACTTTCTCCCTCTCCTTCTCTCTCCTTTTTTCTTTCTTTTTATTGGTCGTGGGGATTGAACTCAGGGTCTTGGGGCCTTAGTACCAAATACATGTTCTGCCACTGAACTACATAAACCTGCTTCCTTCCTCATGCACAGTTATGACTGTGTGTGGTGAGGGGTAATGGGGATTGAACCTAGGATTTTTATACTGAATGCCCAGCCCTTCTTTAGTTTTTATTTTAGTGAAGGGTCTCACTAAGTTGCTCAAGTTGGGCTTAAACTTAAAGTCCTCTTGCCTCAGCCTCCCATAGTGCTATAATCACAACAGGTGTACACCTACAACCTGACAATAAACAAACAGTATTTTCTCTAGACAATAACAGGAAACTTATGCATAGGTAACCTGGTTTTTAACACATTGTGTTCCTTATTTTTAAACAAATTGCAACAGGAACTTGTTTTCCTTTTTGTTTGTTTGTTTTTTGGCAGAACCAGGGATTGAACTCATGCCCTTGCACTTGCCAGGTAAGTGCTTATTCCACTGAGCCATCTCCCTGACCTAGAACTTGTTTTCCTTATCTGCAGTTTAGCAGTCACTTCATCCCACCTCCAGGATGACCTCTCCTTCAAGTTTATTTTCTATTCCTCTATCCACCTTGGGCAGATTGTTTATAGTACTGACCTCCTGCAGTTGGCAAAATAATCATTTATATAACTAGACTGAAGGCTCAATGTTTGCAAACATCTACTGTTTGCATTTTTTCCTCTGCTTTGCTATTGGGGAGTTAATGTGTTTCCTATCGCTTTAGAATATCTTTGCAAAATTTTTTGATTCTTTTGTCATATATGGTACCATATTTTAGTCTGAGTCATCATTTCTACTTTCACACTAGTTTGTAAATATTACCTTCCAGATTATAAATCAAACATAGGCTCCCTCTAGGAGGGCCTCTGCTAGGATCTTTGTAACTGGCAAGGCTGTCTCAAGGAGCTCCTTCTAGTCTGCCTGTCCCTCTCACTAGTGTCACCAGCCTCGAAAATTATAGAAGTACTTTATGGGAAGAGCTTTTTTTTTTTTCTTTTTGAGACATAGTTTCATTATGCAGCTCATAATTTTGTAATCCAGGCTGGCTTCTGACTCGCAGGGATCCTCCTGCCTCAACCTCCTGAGTGCTGGGATCACAGGCATAGTCACCATACCTGGCTTTATGAAATAGAGACTGACAGTATAAAAATACCTTAAATAGAAAAAGTGGTTTAGTTTTACTAGTAACTTGGTGGTTTAATTCACTTTCCAACCTAATCTATTAGAGAGACACACCCTTACAACTTAGGTATGTTTACTCCTAGGTGCATATATGTACATAAATATTGGTTAAGCATGGGTGCAGTGACAAGGTGAAGGAAGGAAGACCTTTTTAGAATTTTTAGCTTCCATAAAGCAATGAGAAAATTGAGAAAAACATTTTTGTGTGTGTGTGGTACAAGGCATCAAACTCAGGAACTTGTGCTTTCCAGACAAGCACTTATTCCACTGAGCTACCTCCCCAGCCCAAGAAAAACCATTTTTGACTCAACTGTTTCAGACTCTGGAAATTTACCAAAGGCTTACATTAATGTAGGAAGTGTTGTCTTTTTTAAAAAAAACTTTTTCAAGAATAATGGTTGAATCTCAATAAGAGCAATGAGCATTTGTGGTACTTAGGGTTATCAGGTCTTATCTCCCGTTCTCCAGGTGTGCAGTAGCCTTAAAAACAGTCCACATTAGTGATGAACACCAGGAGCTTTGTACCTACCAGAGAAAGGAGAATGGGGACAGACCTCTTTTGAGCCATATTCCCAGAGGTTCACCAGTGCTCAGCCAATCTGGTAGTTCCTATAAGACCCACACTTGCAAGGCATTCTATATTTGACTTCATCTGGAGAGAGTCCAGGGCAAACATTCATCACTGAAAAGCTTAAAAGGAAGAACTGTAGAATGAACTCCCTGAGAGGGTTCTGGGAAAGCTATGATATTTTTCTGAGTATCTGGAAAGCCAGGTGCATGTCATAATAAAATGACCAAATAGAATTCTGAAGCTGGAAAGTATAACTGAAAGGAAAAGTTCACTGAAGGGGTTTACCAGCAGACTGGAGCAGGCAGCATGTTGGAAGACTGTCAATTGAGGTTATGTTTGAGGGGCAAAAAGAAAAACATTGAGAAAAGTGACAGAGTCCTGTCTGATGCAGTGAAACCTATTCCTAGACATATGACGAGAATTCCAGAAAGAAAGGAAAGGAAGGCACACAGAAAGAGGGCTTAAAGACTCAGCAGCTGTGCCAGGCGTGGTGGTGATTGCCTGTAACACCAGCACTAGGGACGTTGAGGCAGGAGGCTAGTCTGGGCTATGTAGTGAGACCCTGTCTCAAAAAAAAGTTAAGATTTCTGGTTTTTGGAAACACATTAGTCTACATAACCAAGATTCTCAATGATCTCCAAATGGAATGAATGCAA
The DNA here is from genome assembly GCA_004027165.1 of Ctenomys sociabilis. NCBI lineage: Eukaryota > Metazoa > Chordata > Mammalia > Rodentia > Ctenomyidae > Ctenomys > Ctenomys sociabilis. The sequence continues at coordinate 57,438 of PVKA01005950.1, read as the reverse complement.
AGAAATTAAAACCTAAGAACATTAATCGCCAAGTTGTCAAGACACAGAATCTTGAAAATAGCAAGACAGAAGCAACTCATCACAGGTAAAACATCCTCAACAAAATGAACAAATGATTTCTCATCAGAAACAATGAAAGCGAAAGTGTAGTAGAAAGACAACGAAAGAGTCAACTGAGAATTCTACCTCATACATAATTAGTCTTAAAAGATACAGGCAAGGTTAAGATATTCTCAGACAAGAGAAATTTTATCAGTAGAACTCTCCTACAAAATACATTATAGCACTTCAAGCTGCAGTGGAAGAAAATTAAACAATTATTTCCACATTAAGAAATAAAAAATGCTGCGTAAGGTATTATATAAGCAAGCATAAGATACATAAAATGTATTTTTGTTTAGAACTTATTCTCCTGTTATTTAAAAGACATTTGTATAAGCTGGACATGGAGATACGTGTTTACAATGCCAGCATTATGGGAAGCTGAGGAGGAAGATCACAAGTCAGATCCCAGACTGGGCAACTCAGTGACTTAGTGAGACCCCCCATCTCAAGAAGAAGTATAAATAGAAGGAGGGGGAGGAGAAAAAGAAGTGGAAGGAGAAGGAGAGGAGAGCAGAAAGAGGAAGAAGGAAGAGGAGAAAAAGAAGAAATGGTTTAACCGGAGATGTAGCTTAGTGTGAAGGCCCTGAGTTCAACACCCAGTAGCACAAAAAAAGACAGTCATATAAAGCAAAAATTATACATCCAAGTTGGTGGACAACACGTGAAGATGCAATTTATGGCACAGTGTAAAGGAGAGAAAAAAGGGCTATGTAGGAGCAAAGTCTTAATATACTATTGAAATTAATTAGGTCAGTGCTATCCAAACGAGACCATCACAGATTAATATGTGAATTGAATTCCCAAGGCAATCATTTATGAAAACAAGTAAAAAATGTACAATAAAACAAAAGGGCATTAAAGTGACACATTAGAAAGGAACACAAAAGAAGGCAGTAACAAAAAAATGAGTTTCAGAAAGGTATATAACATATAGAAAACAAATGCCAAGATGACAGGTACAATTCCTTCCTTATCAGTAATTTCACTAGAGGTGAATGCATTCAACTGTCCAATTAAAAGGCACAAGGTGGCGGAAGATATTTTAAAATAATCCAACTATATGGGGCAGGGGAGATGGCTCAGTGGAATAAGCACTTCCCTAGAAAGTGCAAGGGCCTGAGTTCAATCCCAGGTTTCCACCCCCCCCCCAAAAAAGAAAATAATCCAACTATATGTTGTCTGCAAGAGACTCAATTTAAATTTAAATCACAAAATGGTTGCAAGGGGCCGGGCCAAATAGCTCAGTGGATTAAACAGCCTGCAAGCAGGCGCAGGGGCCAGGGCTTCCATCCCTGGGACTACCATGGTGGCCCCACCCCTGGGGCTCTCTGGGACGGCAATTGAGACTGGGCATGCTGCTGCGCGCCTGTAATCCCAGCTCTTGGGAGGCTGTCAACAGGCGAATCAGTATGAGTCAGATCTAGTAGTGAGATCCTGAATACCCTGTAGATCCTTCCCTAAAATACGAAAAAGAAAAAAAAATGGTTGCAAGTAAAAATATGAAGATATTCTGTGTGAATATTTATCAAAGGAGAGTGAAGATCCTCACTAGTATCAGATAAAACAGACTTTAAGACAAAGGTGGTTAATAGAGACAGTGAATAGTGTATATCATGTAATGATCAAAGTGCCAATTAAAACAAAGACTGACTCAGTTGGAGGGAGAGATAGACAATTCAGTTGTAGGAGTTGGAGACTTCAATTCTCAATTTTAATAACGGACAGAACAAGGCCAAAGATTAGCGACAAAGCAGAAGATTTAAAGAACATAAACCAGCGGGGGAGATGGCTCAGTGGAATAAGCACTTGCCTGGCAAGTGTAAGGGCCTGAGTTCAATCCCCAGTTCTGCAAAAAATAAAAAAGAAAGACCATAAACCAACTAGACTATCTTAGTCACTTTCCTACTGTTGTTGGACATTTTTTTTTTTTTTTGCTTTTTTTTTTTTTGCAGAACCGGGGATTAAACTCAGGCCCTTGCACTTGCCAGGCAAGTGCTTATTCTACTGGGCTATCTCCCCAGTCCCTCCTCCTTTTTCTTCTTGAGAAAGGGTTTCACTATCCACTTTAAGCTGGCCTTGAGTTCACTTTATAGCTCAGGCTGATCTGGAACTCATAATAATCCTCCTGCCTCAGCTTCCTGAGTGTTAGGATTATACATGTGTTCCATCACACCCAACTATTCCTACTGTTGCTAGGACGAAATACCTCATATCCATAACTTAAAGGGGGAAAAGATTATTTTGGATCATGTTCTCAGTTTATGCTCAGCTGGCTCCAAAGTAGGAAGGCTATAGTGGAAGGGTCTTATGATGGAAATCTTCCCCTATCATATGGCCAGGAAGCAGAGAGAGAAGGGAAGAGTGGAGGAAGGAGAAACACATGCCCTTCCTGATCACACTCCCAGTGAGCTGTCTCTTCTGACCAGACCCCACTTGCTGACAGCACACTCACCTGAGAACTCATCAGTAGATTAAAACACTGATGAGTACAACATCCCCACGGTCCCTTCCCCAAAACCTCCATCTCTGAACATATAAAGATTTAAGGGGACTTTCTAGAACTAAACCATAATATAAACTAAAAACAAATCTATGAAATATTTCATCAAACAACAGCTAAATATCTCAATTACATATGGAACATTCTTCAAGATGTGAACACATTGAAAGATAGTTCATATTCTATTAAACAATAAAAACCTTGGGCTAGGGAGATATCTCAGTAGAATAAGCACCTGTCTGGCAAGCGCAAGGTCCTGAGTTCAATCTCTGGTACTGCAAATAAATAAATAAATAGCTCATTCAGGATTAAAATCTTTTGAATGTAACAAATGTGGGAAAGCCTTAATTGAGAATAGCATGAGCGTGTTTAGGTCTTTAAATGAAATATGTCATTTCTGGTAAATGTATCTGGAGGCTAAGTATTGCTTTCTATAGATAGCTGTCTCCTTGTTTAAAAAAATACGTATTGAAGTAGTTCATGATTTGTTTAGCATTATAGGAAGCAAGCCGGTGCTAAGTATTTTTTAAATGATTAGCATAGTTCTGGGTGTGACTGAAAGGATTTACTGAAGATGGAAGACCCACCATGGGTGTGAATGACTAATAGGTGTGTAATCTGATGGGAACAAAAAAGAGAAACAAGAAGGAAGCAAGTTTTATGACTGTTTCTTCAGAACAACTTCAGTCTTTGCCATTACCTTGGATGTCAGCCTCCTTCCTTCCAGCTTCCTGATGTGGACTCACATGGGACTCTGCACTGAGCTTCAGGCCTTCTACCTTTGGCTAGATCTGTTCTTGGGTAGCTTGCATCTAAAAAGAGGGCACCATGCCTGGTGATACTGTTTTAATTACTTTTCTCTCATAGCTGAGACAATATACTCAACACCCAAAGTTAAAGGAGGAAAGTTTGGGGTGTTTTTTTTTAATGCATTTAGTACAGGGTCTACAGGGTCTCACTATCTAGATTGGACTTGTAGTGATCCTCCTGCTTAAAGCAGTCGTAAGTGCTGGAATTACAGGTGTGCGCCACCACGCCCAGTCTCAATGGCTGTCTCAGTGTGCAGTGGGGGTGGGACTGGCATGGAAGGCCCAGGATCGAGCCCCTGGCCCCTGCATCTGCCTAAGCAGGCGCTTTAATTCACTGAGCTATTTGGCCAGCCCTAGGAAAGGTTTAGTTAGCTCAGTTTGTAAAGATTTCAGTCAGGGTGGCATGGCAGACAGACGTCACAGAGGAGAAGTAGTTTATAGAGGACAGAAGATTGCAAAGCAATAGGGATGACCACAGCTCTTCTGTTCTGCATACAGTGGACCCTTGACTTATGAATTCAATTTGTTTATGAGGGCTTACTATAACTCAAGTTGTTTATAAGGCAAGATTATTTTTTCTTTTCCTTTCTTCTTTTTTTTTTTTTTTGGCAGAACCAGGGATTAAATTCAGACACTTGTGCTTTCCAGGGAAGCACTTATTCCACTGAGCCATCTTCTCAGCCCCTATATTTTTTCCATAAGAAAACATGGAAATATCCATAATGCATTCTGAATCTCCCAAAGTACCCCTTAACTAATCTTTTCATGGTTGTATAATGTGCATAATTTACCAGAAACACTGATCATTTTTGTAGTATATTCACCAAAAAAGTTATAAATGTGCCTACTTTACCAGAAAAAATAATTTCATGCTATACTCACCGTGCAGGTTGACATCTTTGGCTTACAGGCAGGGAGGATGAAATGGAAGGCCATTATTGCTTGGAAGGAGAGTACCCGTCCATAAGAACATCAGGAATCTGGCTCTCTGGCATCTTCTCTCTCCTTGCATGAACATGTAGCCCACTACAACATGCTTCTGGCTTGCTAGGTCTCAATCTTTTCAGAACTAAAAACTTGTCTAAGGTTGTCTGCTTCTGTCTTTTCTTTACCACCATTCCGTACTATGACTTAACATTGTCATGAAGCAAGTGAATGTAATGACTGGCTTTTTCTCTGTTTGGGTGGGTCTTCTCTACAAATGTATATAGCTCTGTCCATTTTTCAGTATTTGCCTTATTTCAGAAGAACTTTGCAGCACCAGTTGTTGATCCTCTGCCTCCTCTTCAGAAAGCTCCTCAGTTGCCATTCTCTGTTGTGGAGCCAGAAGTTGCTGAAGTTTCTCTGAGTGCTCCTCCGGGAGTTCCTTAGCATCTCCACTGTCTACCTGCAAGCCAAGGGACTCTGCTATAGTCACAGTGTCATCAACCACAGGGTCAGTTGAAGGTTAAGGCTCTCTACACAACCTTTAACATCTCTCTCCTGTATAATTTTAGGCTACACTTTCTTCCAGGCAGATCTCAGTGTCCTTAGAGAAACACTGGCCCAGGATTTCTCAATTAACCCCACACAGGAAAGGATGTTGTCATTTTTCTTCCAGAATTCTTTAAGAGTTAAATCTGTATCTGACACCTTAGGCTGCAGTGAAAAAACTGTATTTAATGGGAGGGACTCAAATGAGCACCATGAGAATTCTTCAGACCATTTTTTTTCCAAATCTTGTGGTTTGGAAGGAACATTGTCCATGAAGAGGAGAGTCTTGAGTGGTAAACCTTTATCCTCTAGATATTTCTTAACAGTAGGATGGAAAGCCTCCCTGCTCCACACAAGGAAAAGTACTCTTGTTACCCAGGCTTTCGGGTTATGTCTTGACATGACCCACACCCTGTTCTTCATGACTTCATGTTTTCTAATACTTTATAGATCTCAGAGTGATAAACCAAGAAAGGCTTTACCTTGAGGTCACCACGCTCACTGGCACATAGCAATAAGGTTAGCCCATCCCATAGGCTGTGGCTTGGCATTTTCTTCCCTTCCTGACTAATGTATGTTCTCCTAGGCATTTTCTTCCAGAAAAGGCCAGTTTCATTATGATTGAAAATTTGATGGCTCATGACAGTTGAAAAGCTATTTCTCTGTGCCATCATTTCAAAGTGGTTCATGTAATTTTTATCTATCTGTTTATTTATTTATTTATTTTTGTGGTGGAAACAGGGATTGAACTCAGGCCTTTGCATTTACCAGGGAAGCACTTATTCCACTGAGCCATCTCCCACGCCCCTCATGTAATTTTTAGCAGTCCTTTTATCAGCACTGGATGCTTCACTATGCCTAGTTATGCTATGAACCCTAGTTCTCATTTTAAAATTGTGAATCCACTCCTTAGTGGCACAAAATGTTTTGCCATTATCACTTTTAAAAAAAAATGTATTTAGTACAGGGGTTCACTACACAGACTGGACTCATAGTGATCCTCTGTGTTTTTTTTTTTTTTGTGTGTGTGTGTGTGTGTGTGTGTTTTAGTAAGGGTCTACAGGGTCTCACTACTTAGATTGGATTTGTAATGCTTCATCTGTAATGCTTCCTCCCACGAGCTGGGATTATAGGCATACGCCACCACACCCAGTCTCAATGGCTGTCTCAGCACTCCCTGAGGACAGGACCAGCATGCAATGCAAGGGATCAAACCCGGTCCCTGCACCTGCCTAAGCAGTCGCTTTAGTCCTCTGAGCTATCTGGCTGGCCCCCATTATCATTTATTAATTGATTATCCTTTGTGAGATCAGCATTTATAGCCCTACCTTTTTCACAAATTATAGATTCAAGTAGGCTATCACCTGCCATCTGCCTTTCATCTATCTGTGAGGGGCAGTTGAAGCTGGAGAGTGATCACAAATGTGGAGCCTGAGCAAGGCTGGTCCAAAAACAAAGAGTGCCTGAGGCAAGCCACATGAACAAGGTGAGCCAGTCCGGAAAACACCAGCCACCCAAGGCAATCCAAGCAACCGACTGCTAGGCAGAGGGGTGTCACATGACACTAACCTGCTGAATGTATAAATAAACGTGCTGTGGTAATTGAGCACTTCCTTTTCCTCCCATTTAGAAAGAGAGCTTCACCTGATCCCAGTTCCCTGTATCTTGTCTTCATTTTGTCACTTTGTCCCCTTTCACAATCCTCACCCTGGAAAGTTTAAGCACCATTAGGCCTATAGCATTTATCTACATTAGTAGTAGCCTTCTATTTCATCTAACACTGTTGATTGCATTTACTAATTTGAATAACATCTTTAGCAACATTATCTTCCTTATACAAACGTTTTCTTTGTAAGATTGTCAAGATGGTGGATTTTGACATCCTATACATATTAATAAATCAGTCAAATGAACTTCACTCTCATACTCCCTGACAATTTCCTTCTTTTCTATTGTGATTACCTTCTTCACCTTCCTTAGCTTCTTTTTAGCTGTTTTGGAACCATTTTGATAGCAGTAATTATAGCAGTTATATAAAACACTGACCAAAATCACATCCACAAACACACAAATCTGGGCTCAGACCAACACTTATGGATGCTTACATATGGTTTTCTGGCACTTATTTGCAATTGTACATGCAGCTGGCATTTGGTTGTAATTAAAGACTTTGGTCATGAGTTAAACCTAAAATTCCACTTATAACCCAAGTCATTCATATGTGAGGAGGTTGTAACTCAAGGGTCCACTGTATTTTATCCAAGCTGTGTGGGGAGGGTAGCATTCACACCCTTAACCCTAGATCCCTTGATTTTAGCATTGCATCATTAATCAATCCTAGCATCACATACTCTAGATCTAGCCACCTCTGAAAAAGACCTACCTATGACTGTATGAGGCTTTGGGGGGCCTCTAGACACAAGACATAACAGAGACAATATTATTTTTGTTTATAGGTCAGTCCTTTGCAGTATGGGAAATAGTGTAGAGATGTGAAATGAGAGAAGAAAAATTACTGGAGCCATGCTGGGTGCTAGCCGCCATGGGGCAGATGCTGGTGCAAGTATGGTGCTGGCTGGATAGAAGTTATGGCCAAAGCTGAACATGGAATCAAAATGGGGGTAATGAACCTGATGTAGTGGTCAAGGGAGAAATTAAATTCTTTCTTTCTTTTCTCTCTCTCTCTCTCTCTGTCTCTCTCTCTCTCTCCTCTCTCTGTCTGTCTGTCTCTGTCTGTCTGTCTGTCTGTCTGTCTGTCTGTCTGTCTCTCTCTCTCTCTCTCTCTCTCTCTCTCTCTGTCTTTTCAAGACAAAGATCTCACTATGTAGTTCAGGTTGGCCTTGAGCTCACTTTGTATCCCAGGCTGGTTTTGAACTCACAATGAGCCTCCTTCCTCTGCCTCCCAAGTGCTGGGACTACAGGTGTGCACCACAATGCCCAGCTGGAAATTAAAAATTTTAAATAAAAGGCTGCAGAGGATTCCCACCAAGACCAAGTGGACATGTGCTGTAGACCCAATAACAAAACATTCCTTCCTTTTATAAACCCCTGTCTTTACTGGCTTTGTGTAACTGATGGCCTTGCAATATGACTTCAAATACTGGGACAATTCTTCCTTTGTGAAACTAGCAGAGGTCAATAGTCATTTGAGGGGATTCCCAGGGGTGCAATCCCCAGCTGCTGCTATCCCTGAAGCCAAACACCTGAGGGCTGTGGGAGAGGCTCCCAAGGTTGACAGAACTCCGTATCTGTTCTTAGGCAAGTGATTCTGACCACAGTCCACTCTCAAGCTCAAGAGACAGTCTAGGTGGTGGCCAGTCTTGGCCTAGTGACCAAACACTGTCATCATCCTCCACCCCTTTTTGTTTTGAGACAGTGTCTAGCTTTGTAGTTCAGGCTGCCCTTGAACCAACTATGTGGTAGTCCATCAACTCATGGCAATCCTCCTTCCTCTGCCTTCCGACTACTGGGATTACAGGTATGTGCCACTATTACAGAAAACAGACCAAACATGGCACTGAGAAGTTTTAGGAGGCAGTTTATTTACACGGGTGGGCTTCAGTGGGATCTTTCTCCCAGAGTCAGAGCCCCACCCAGTAGGGTTTAGGGACTTACATAGGGAGGGCAAGTGGAGAGTCACAAAGGCAAATTTGATGCACTTGATTTGAAGGCTGAATGACATCATGGGTTGCTAGGAGAGTTTAAACATCTCAAGTTACATTGCAAGGCCATCAGTTAAACAAGCATGAGTTTTACAAGGGAAGAAGTTTCCCATTGTATTTGAAGTCACATTGCAAGGCCATCAGTTACACAAAGCCAGTAAAGGTAGGTATTTATAAAAGTAAAGAATGTTCTGTTATTGGTCCTTCCAGGTGCCTGAGCCTTTTAGAAAGATGTGGGATCCATCTGACTAACCTGAAGACAAGGATGAACTGACAGGAAGTTTCCACCTGTGTCACTCTACAGATATCCCAGGATTTACACACACACAGCCGCTGCATAGAGCCGCGGAGCATCTTCTCCACTAGGGAACCAAATGGGTCCAGAGTGCTCAGCGGCCCCGAAACTACATTTCCCAAAAGTATGTGCTACATCAAGGCCTGTCTTTCCCGTCTGGAGCCCTTGGGAAAGGAAACTCTCAGCCTGGGCGACGCAAAGACTCTCGGGAAAGGTAGTTCGCGTGCTGCCCGCGCAGGCGCACTTTCTCGCCGCGGTCGCCGGGCTGCTCTTTGTGGCGATGGCTATCCTTTTTTAAAAAGGTTCATGATGCTCGCTCGCCTCGGTCCGACTGCTCTCTGGATTCTCCATCCACCTGCGACCTGGGCCTAGACCCCACACGTGTGGCGCCTGGACACCAATAGAGTGTGTGACAGCGTGACAGTGCGTGTATGAAGGAGACGCGGTGCCACCCGATGTGGGTGTGTCTGAGGGCGGGTGTGCTGGGTACTGACCCAGGTGAGGCGTGTGGTGTGTTGGCCGAGCCTGCCTCAGCCAGGACGCGGGGAGGGGGCTCCGTGTGGGGGTGCTGCCGCCGCAGGCACGTGTGCGACCCCGCGGGGCTGACCTGCAGGCCTCTAGCCCAGAGCTCCCAAAGCAGAACTCGCACCTAGGGGCCTGACCTGCTGTCCAGGAGGCTGCAGAGCTGCTCACTCCAGGGTGTGCTGCTGAGGGGCATCATGGAGACCCTGGCCCTGAAGCCCGAGGAGACAGGTACAGCCCTCTTAGTTGTTGGGTTGTGGATTTGCACTTACAGAGACTGACACTTTGAGAGGTCGGTCTGGTTTCTCAGAAGCACCAGCCAGGCCTGCCTTTTGCTTTTTCTTCCTATATGACCATTTATTTGTTTCCACATGCTGATGGGAAGAGAGGAATGGCAGAGTTTCCTCTTAAAATATCTGAAACACCAAGAGGCAGAACTAATTCCCTGGTGCTGTGTTTGATTCTGCCGGATATTGGGACTCACTCCTTACTAGATATGCCTGAGTAGTTCTTGCCTACTCTAATTCCTGTTTGTGCCTCGGCTGGGTAGGTGGCTATGGCAGAATAGCCCCTTTGATTTATTTCTCCATCCCCAGCTCAGGACTCTGCTCTCTCACCCAAAGAGAATCCAGAGACTAAATCAGGTTGGGATCTCCAGGAAGCCAGATCTGAGGTGAGTGCCTCCTTTCTTCTTTTATGAAAAGGTTTAGCACATTTTCCCTCCTATTCTTGGATCTGCAATCAGACAAGGACTTCCACCTTGGAACCTGTTTTTGAGTGTTCAGGAAGTCTGGGGAGTGAGAGCAGCTCCAGTTGACCACAGTACAGATGACACCCCAAGTGTCTGTATGAGATCAATTTTCATTAATCCTTCTCCCAGCCTTATTGAATTTGAGGGGTGGATCAGTTACCAGAACCTGTATAGCCAAGAGCTGTGCTCTGAGCTTTAAGGGGCGATCAAATAGATGCCAGTTCACACGAAGTCACTTTGCCCATCTCCATATGCTGGCCAGGGCTTGGTGCAGACCCAGGGGATGTTGGGAGTGGGGGTTTTTGCTGGAGTAGAATCAAGTAAGGACCTTGGGAAGTACCAGAGTAAGAGGGATGGTAGTGGATGCAACACTGTTTGCTTTCATCAGTACCAAATTCCTGGTGTAGAGCTTTCATGGAAGAAGCTAAAAGTTTAAAGAAACTTTGGAGCTAATTAGGAATTAGCCCTAGGACCACTACTGTGCTAAGTAGGGCTCAGATCCCATTCCCTTAACAACTTTTGAACTTTGCTTCTCATTTTTTTCCTACCACTAAAACCACCCCTACAATATGGTGAAATTTATTAATTTAGGTATGAGGGATTGAACTCAGGACCTTGGACTTGCCAGGCAGTCATCTATTCCATTGAACTATATCCCTGGCCCCATATGATAAAATTTAAAAGGGTATAGTTGACAAGGAGAATAAAGGGGGAATGAAAGGCCTGGAAGGTTGAGGACCTTTGAACGTTTTTTAGGATTTTGTGATTCTGTTCATCTTCCAGTTGAAAGATACCGAGATGTGATTACAGAAAGGTAGAATACTGATTTTAGAAAAAGCTATAAAATATGTGTCAAGAGACATGCCTAACTTCTGGGATGTTAGAATGATCTGTAGTTCTATGAAACACTCAAAGAAATATGACAATCAAAGGCAGTGCATGAAGCAGGACATGGTAGTATGCCTCTGTAATTCCAGTACTTGGTAGGCTGAATTAGGAGGATTACATGAATTTAAGGCCAGCCTGGGCTATGTAGTGAGTTCAAAGCCAACCTGAACTACCTGCCTCAACAAAACAAAACAAACAAATAAACAAAAAAAACCCTAAGACCTAAAAATTTAAAAATAAAGAAAATAATTTTTTTAAAATGAAAAAGGTAAAAAAATAAAAATAAATAAATAAAATGAAAAAGGTTATCCTCAGGGGATTAATAATTAATTAACAGCTACAGTTTTGAATCCTATTCTAGGTGTCTGGTGTCAAAGTCTATGTTATTTAGCATTATGTTATGTGTCTTTTTTTAAATTTTATGTATTTGGTACAGGGTCTTACTACACAGCTTGGACTTACAGTGATCCTTGTTTCAGTCTCCCCAGCACTGGGATTACAGGCATGTGCCAACATACCTGGTTTTGGTAGTAGGCTCAGTGCATCATGCAGTTCTGGGGATTGAACCCAGGTCCAGGCACTTGCCAGGAAGACACTTAAACCAGGAAGACCTATCTTCCTGGCCCTGTTATGTGTCTGAATATCTAAATTAAACAAAATATGATTATTTCAAAAATATTTTTACAGCCGGGCGTGGTGGCGCATGCCTATAATCCTAGCACTTGGGAGGCTGAGGCAGGAGGATTGTTGTAAGTTCGAGACCAGCCTGAGCTACAAAGTGAGCTTAAGGCCAGCCTGAACTGCAAGTGCGACCCTGTCTCAAAAAGACAAAAAAAAAAAAAAAAAAATATATATATATATATATATTTTTTTTTTAACTTGGTTTGACAATGTTATCTACGATTCTTAAGTTATTCAGAAAACTTTTATTATTATTTATTTATTTATTTATTTTTGCAGTACTGGGGATTGAATTTAGGACCCTGTGCTTGCCAGGCAAGCACTTATTCTACTGAGCTATCTCCCCAGCCCTTTTTATTTCTTAAATTTTTATTATTTATTTATTTGTTTTTGGCAGAATTGGGGATTGAACTCAGGCCCTTGTGGTTTGCCAGGCAAGTGATTATTCTACTGAGCTATCTCCCTGGCCCCTTAATTTTTATTTATTTATTTTTTTCAAAAAACTTTTAAGTCTTTTTCTAGTAGTAAACTTTGGGCCTTGAATTGAGATCGTTTTATTTTACAGTGTAAGGTAAACTATATTTAAACTCAATTTTTTTTGGTACCGAGAATTGAACTCAGGCTCTTATGCATGACAGGCAGGTGCTTGTGCTACTGAGCTATAACCCTGGCCCTTAAATGCCAATATTGATGTCGCTGTTGGCCCTAGATACTATATACAATTGATAGGAATTCAAGTGTCTCCCATATTTTAGATAACTATAGATATTTTAGATAACTATAAAAAAGTAAAAACTCATTAGATATTAGGGATGCTAACAAATAATTTCTTCTAAATTCACTGCATGCCCCAATATGATTCTCTTCTTGAGGTAAATAAACACTATTTTGGTACTCTCTTAATTCAAGTACAGCCCTTAATATTTAGATCTTAGCAAGAGCAAGGGCCTGAGTTCAATCCCTGGTTCCACCATTGAAGAAAAAATAAACTTTAAAAAAAAAAAAAATGGGCTGGCAAGATAGCTCAGCGGTCTAGAGCGCCTCCCAGGGACCGCGGTTCGAGCCCCAGCACCACATGCCATGCCAGCCCCTCCCTGCAGGGCCGGCTGAGCTCACACCCCACCCCCGCGAAAAAAGAATCCGTGATGTGTAGCGAGACACTGTAATAAATAAAGGAATTTAAAAAAAAAAATATTTAGATCTTTGATTTGTTTCGAATTTAGTTTAGTACATGGTGAAAGATACAGGTCCAGGGACCAGGGAGATGGCTCAGTAGCATAAGCGCTTTCCTGGCAAGTGTAAGGACCTCAGTTCAATCTCTGGTTCTGAAAAAGAAAAAAGAAAGGAAGAAGGAAGGAAGGAAGGAAGGAAGGAAGGAAGGAAGGAAGGAAGGAAGGAAGGAA